>OY987185.1:18923490-19160990 GCA_963920625.1 Dinocampus coccinellae
ATCCATTGCCAAGCCACGACCAATCATTCAAAATTTTGAGGCTGTATAAGTTTAAGTAATTTAACAATACAAACCTCTTTTCAACGTGCAATATCACAGTAGAAGATAGTGATGCACACACTTCATGTATATATGTACTTGGTGCCAGATATTTTCGATGGTAGTGGAGGAAAAGGGGCGCCCACGCATTCACGTAGGATAATTGCACGAGCGATATTCTTCCTCTTGGCATATACACATATATGAATGGATACACATATGTATGCACGTACATACTTTTACAAGCATCATCTGCATGCGGGAAAGACGCAACGTCTTGCGGGAGGATGATGCCGAGTCGGTAGAGGTCAGAGGTCAGCCCCATACTCGACGAGGTAGACGCGACGCCCACTAAGCGACACCCACGCAAAAAAGCGCATCTCCTCGTCTTGTCCTTCTCTCTATCGCCTTTACCATTATCAACTTTTCTTCGTTCATAATGTGTATATATATAGCTATTCACAACATATTCTTTGCCTTCTTCCCTTTAAGCTTCTTCGTATATATGTTGATGTGTTCGCTTGCAAAAGGTCTCACTCTCTCCCCTTTTCTTTCTTACTTATTCTCTACCAAGTTGATACATGCCGCACCCTTTCACGGTACTCTTCGAGATCCTCTTCTAGGTCGAGAGATTATTAATAATGGCTCTAGGGCGTACGTGTGGGCACGGTATATATATGTGCTCTGCCGGGAAAAGTTGGATTCTCTTTCGCTTTGCACTTACCAATATTATATATATATATATATAAATATTTGTACTCAATGATCATGATGATGATGATTATGATGATGACCTTTGACTATCCGTTGCAGCGATGAGTACGTCTTGACATTCGCCCGAGATATAAAACTTTGTACTTTAAACATATATTGGCCATTGATATTACATACAAATGTTATTTGAACATTACAATGATGATTGTTATAAAAAAAAAATATTTGAGTAATCTTCATTGTTCAACCAATCAACTTTTTTTTCTTTTTTTTTTTCTTATCTCATAAAACATTTGTAGGCATTCATTCATATTGTCAAAGAAAAAGCTAATATTGTCCACTTGTCGAAACAACTTTTTATATATAAAAATGTATATATATATATCATAACTTTCTATAATATTTCTTTTTTGGTTTCTTATCTTTTTCCAGATGGTGTTAGAAGCACTTGATTGTCATCTAGGTATAGTCTATGAGGGTAATCCTTGTCATTGGAATTTTTCTCATATAGCTTCTGCGTTGTATATATATGTAATATATAAAAATATACGACTTCGGGTTGAGGAAGAAAAAGAGAACAAAAAATAAACAAGTGCCCAGTGACATTGAGCCCTTGATTCTTTCTTAGACACGAGTGACATTATCCGAAAAGAGGATTTTGCAGTCGTTCTAGTTGTCTACATCCATTTTTTTAAATTTTATTTTCCTCTTCGACATGATATATAAGTTCATATAAAGATTTTTAGTCGAGGCAGAATTTATTGGGATGATATCTATGTTTCAAATAGTTTTATGAAATGTCATTTTGAAAAATGAGAATAATAACGATAGACCCAAATTTAATATAAAAGTCTTTAAACGATTAATGCAAAATAAAAGTCACTTCTGCGACTATAGACATTTAATTATATGTATATATATATATATATATTATAACTGAATGTTTATACATGTACGTATATATAGATATTTTATAGAATGATAGAGGCGTGAATAATTTAATGACATTATGATATAGCACGAAATACATAGCAGATTTGAATTGAGACATTGCAAACATATCTTGGACATAAGTGGTGATAGATATTCACCATTAAAAATATATTCTTCCAATGAAGAATTGGACGAATGAAAAAAAGAGAGGGAAAAAATTTGGATCGCGTCGAGGCAACCGGGCAAAGATGAGAAAGAGTCGACACAGGTGAATACAGGATAAGAGAAAGAAGGGATAGTGAACAGTATGTTGGATACGTGTGGGTGAAAGAAGAAAGAGCAGGAGGAGAAAAGATAGAGAGAGACAAAGAAGGAAGAGTGGTAAAAGGAGGAGAAGGAAAGGGGGAGGGGAAGAGAGAGAGAGAGAGAGAGAGAGAGAGAGCAGGATTTCAGGAAGGATTACACCAGTAAGCTGGGACTAACTGGCAGTCTGACGTCATAATCTTGAGAAATATTCGGCTGTCCACCCGGTACTACAGACCATTTTTGTTTTGTTGTCGGTTATTCTTGTAACGAGAAATTAATTTTCTTCAACAAAACTCTTAAATATATGTCTCTGATGTATCTCCGACTTCATCAGTGTCACATATTTGATTAATGTGCAGAGAATTTTACCATGACTAAATACATTTTGTTTTGTATACATTGCTCCCTGAATGATAAACTGATGGGGTAGATTATGAAACTCATAAAAAAGATGATGACATGTCGGTAGATGACGGGAGGGTGAGGGGAATAATACGAACGAAAAATAGTGAAAGAAGACGATAAAGAAGAAGAAGAAGAAGAAGAAGAAGAAGATGATGAAGAAGAAGAAGAAAAAGATGAACTGAAAGAGCAGGATCCTTCGGGCGATCACTAAGATTTTCGAATCGATCAATTAGTAGCGTGTGGGAACCGTCGCTGATCCGTCCGTTCATCCGAAAGACGTCTCAACGTTCAGTACCATATTCCCAAATCCCTCCGCAAACCTGTAATCCCCATGGAATCCTTATATTTTTTTTTTCTGTCACCTTCACCCTTCACCATGTTCGTCCTTCTTTCTCCACTATACATCCTAACTCCCTTGATCTCTATCCTCGTGTTGCTCCACGGAGTATCATGTGTTTTAGCGTGAGGTGCGTGCAGGTGAGGCGAAAGTGGAGCCATCAATTCCCACCATGTCGCCTTCCCAGCCCAGGATCTCTCTGACATCGTTTCATTGGGCTGACAGACTTTTGATTTTGATCCTGATAAGAAACGCAACAATAATTCTACGGCTTTTGTATATTATGTAGATAGACCGTTATTAGTAATGAGTGCACTTTCAATTGAACATGATGATGATTAAATACATCTCTACACGTATAAAAGTATTTTGGAAGATGATTCCTGAACTAAATTTAAAATTTCTACAGTAAAAATCATATAATGAATAATTAATTCATCAATTTTAAAGGTAAAATAATGATACAAGACCACCAAATGTGTTATTGCTTCATTGGACCATTCAATGAGAGTAAAAGACATGTGGCTGTTTTATTCAGAGTTACATTAGCGTCAATGGGAATAGAAAAAAAAAAATGTGAAAGGAGAAGATACTGATGGAAAGAAAGAGCAAGCAAGATGAATGTGACGAGATTCAAAAGAAAGCAATTTGTGACTGTGCATGTGTGTCATCTCAATGCACCTCTGACTAACATCACACAGTGGGGTGGTCCCCCGTCAATCTGGTGTTCATCCCAGTGCTTTCGGCACAAATATCCCGGAAGACTGCATTCGGGCAATATTAGCCATTTTATATTTTTTATATTTTTTACTTTCTCATACGCAATTTAAATAAATTTAGGTATTTTATACTGTCCTGCCCATCTATTTTCAATCGAAAATAGATGTTTATTTTTCTAATTATTTAAACAATTTCAATTATTTTAATGACTCATGGAAATATCAATTTATCTGTAAAAAAAAAACCTTTTGTTAGGATGAATTATAATGATATTTCTACGTGTTTATAAGAAAGTCGTGTTCTGGACATACCAATTTTTTTTTTTTTTTTTTTTTAACATCATGATGCACGTATTTAATTATAGTTAAACATTAAAATTTCTTTTTTTTCCCCCTCGAGTCTTTTTTTTTTATTTCTATTGTGAAAATTTTATTTGAATGAATAGAAGAAAAGCCCTTTTGTGACCATCAAAATTAATTCTCAACAAAAAAATAAAGTAAATGGGCAATATGTGACTGATCATTGGTTTAATTGCTGGAAAATCTCTTTCAGTCTGGAATACATTGAGGGAAATGGATAGGAAGCTTGAGAGAGAAAGAAAGAAAGAGAGAGAGAGAAAGAGAATTGAAACGGGTCACGTGAGTGAAGACTGTATTCACAAATCCGTGTTCACTCAAAGAAGGACAAGACCTCGTAAACCAGGAGATTAGAATCTGAGGACCTGAGCCCACCCACTAACTCTATCTCTCTTTCTTTCTCTTTCTTGCTTGTGTCCATGATCCATCCAACTTTTCGTCTGCACGACGGTGACAATTAACCGTAAAACGTTCCACGTATATTTATATCGTCTGCTCATCTCACCCCATCTCGTCAATCTCTTGTATATAAAATATATATATATATATAAAAGAATTTGGAGAAATACAGGTCTCAGATTAAACGTTATACAGAGTATATATATTTTTTTTATTGAACAATTAATAAAATTTCGCTTTAAATAGGTTATTGACGTGAATAATTTTGTTTCAATGTATTTCAACAAAGAAAGAAAAAAGAACAAAAAAAAAAAAAATACAAGAATAACAACAGAAGGATGGTGCATGAAAACAAGATAAAGAGTGTGTGTGAAAAAAAGAAAGGGGTATATATATAGAAGTGGCAGTGAGAAAGATAGATAGAGGTGCTTAGTGTACAATGCGGCAACATAAGTTCCATACTTGCAAGAGAGTGGGTCGGAAAGAAGGGCCTTATAGTTGTTAATAATGCATTATAAATATAGGCACGCACGCACGGGCCCCACAACACAAGGGACGCGTGCTTGGCATAGCTTGGCTTGAAGTCTCGTGCTGAGTCCCCTTAGATGAGACATGGACCTGAAGAAAAAGGTGGAGAGGAAGTGAGACCGCGAGAGAACGCGCGCTGGGATGGGACAGGACAACAATTACATTCATCGAGGATAGGACTTCACAATGCTAATCATAAAGATGCCGCCTATTATGGCGTCTACAATCCATGGGGATGTTTCAACTGGAATGAAGATGAGCTTTAGGTCTCGTCTCTTTGCCTCCCACCCTTCTTCGCATTTTGATGCCTTCACCTTTTATTCTTACGACAGGTCACATATTCATATGTGTAAGTATGAACACATTGTGAGACGTTGTGAGACGTTGTGAGACGTTGTGAGAAACATAAGAAATTTATTTATGTCATATTAAAAGTGTTTCTTACATTTTATTTTTTGCGATATATAACACAATCGGTACGTTAGATACACGCAAATAGTCAATATACTTTATTTTTATATTTTACATGGATTTATGCATAATATTTAGATCTTTATACTTGTCGAAAATTCATGGAGAAATCATATACTTGACTTTTGCTTTTGAAATATTATATTTGTTACATATTTGTACTTGTCCGATGGTTGATGCTCCATTGTTCTGAATTTTACAGACACTTTTGAGATAGCCACATGTCTTTGTTATTCACTTTGACCAATATTGGGACAAAGTTGTGGTAAAAGAAAACGAAAAGTGGAGTGGCCCCCTGTGGATATGGCGCACACGGTAGCTTTTAGACGTGTTTCTGATCTCAGACCACCATGACATTCTCCCCCTCTTCTCTGGAGCAAGATTTATCCTTTTTGAGAGAATGGCAGAATAAAGAATAATAGAAAGACAAAGGTTACACTGGGAAATGAGTATTCTTCACTTCACATAGGGACCTGCTGGTTCTCCTTTTGTCTATCATTTCGCCTTGTTTCCAATTGTCATTCTCCCGAATATATTTCAAATGGTTCTTTATTCTTTATTCTTTTTTTTTTTTTTTTTTTTTTTTTTTTCTCCTGCGTTATTCGTATTTAGACAAGACGACATTGACCAATATTTTACTATTTTTTGTATTTCTTTGCGGCTTCTTACATAGGCGGGCCGAGTATGTATAGAGTAAGCGCGGCAGGAAAAACCTTCGTCGGATACTTTACCTATTGGTGTTATTTCTTCGCTATTGTTGAACTTCCATCAAGGACCCGTGTCAGGCGCCAACTTGCGTATGAATGTATCTATGGAATCTAAAGAAAATGAAAGTATCATTGGTATGGGGTCTCAACTATGACCGTAATGTAAGAAGGAGATGATCTCTACAAAACTCTATTTCATTGTGGGAATTTTAAGCCATCGCCGCTTTTATTGCCGTTTCAAGTGGAATATCTTCAGGTGTTGATTCTAGTTACAAGACTACTACTGAGCTTATTTTTGGACGATTGATCATAGTCATTACTATGAACCGTGATTGTTGGTGGTCGGGTTTCTTTTGCCGATAGACGTAGAAAATTTGTCAATCTATTTGAAGTTGACTATTTTTTTTTTTTTTTTTTTTTTTTTTTTTCAAACATTGAGATGATTGATTTGACATCGAGCGTTTTCGTTCAAGCGTAATCAGTAAAATCGCAACGCATTTGAAAATGTTGTATGCGGGCGAGTTGAGAGATATAAAGCGCTGTCACTCAAGTTTGAGCCTGCCAATGTGTTTAGCTATACCCATCAATTAACCCTCTTCTCTTTTTAATTGCAAAATTGATGGCAATTTGTTAGGAATGGGAATTGGAGAAGCGTTATAGTCGTAAACGCGTTTAATGTTGTTGGAATTACGAGGGATACATTGTGATATATATCGAATAAGAGGAGATGCGGATTGTACCATCACTGAAGAAGCTGAGACCGCGAGATAGATGTCTATCTGGAATTACCCATAGAAGGAACTCAACTAGGAATACCAGCGTACTATCCCTACCGGGCTATTCTGGCGTAATTTTTCGATCGAAATATAGTTCCTAGAAAGCACCAATTAAACTATTCCACTTCGGATAGGTTCAGCCCAATTTTACGTTAAAAAGGACTCGAAAGAGTTTCCATTAATCTCAGAATTGAAAACTGGCTTTACGCAGCGTGCGTTCTAATATGAACTTGAGAGAATCTCCTCTTATATATGTGTGCTCGCGGAGGGAACAAAGAGAATAGAATTGATACAAAGAGTAATTTTTTATCCTCTCCCTCCCCTAATCCCAGGAAATAGCCAATAATTATAGATGTGATCGTGGCGCGGATCCACCAAGAAGGAGTAACATTCTCTCGATAAATCTTTGAAAAAAAAAAGCCACGGGAGATCAGTAACATATTATACACATACACACATATATACATATAAGTATTTGTATAGATAGGAAGAAGTTCGAAGAGTTGCCAAAAATATTTGTAGATAGATGACTAGAAAAAATGAGATCTGCTAACACCTCAATATGTTCACTGTTATGCACTCTCTCTCTCTCTCTCTCTCTCTCACGCACGCACACACACACACACACTCACAACACATATATATAATACAGGTTTGCATTAACTGCATATAGAAAGGCCTTGTTTTGTTTTGTTTTATGTTTTTTTTTTGTTTTTTGTTTTTTTTTTTTTTTTTCGTTTTTTAGGGAAACAAAATGAAGAAGTGCTGTTAAAGTGAGACACTATTATATTGGAATAGTCGAAAAATTGGAAGAGCTCCCGAGATGACCCCTTTTCTGGAAACCAAGTCGGCTCTACTGTGAAGGGTCGTAACTAGGGTTCTCCTCTGTGTTTACGATCCGACGAGAATGTAGAGTCCATTTTTCCATTCGCTTTATTTATACCTTTTTATTATCTTTTTTTTTTTATTTTTATTTTTTTCATAACAAATTGAAAAATAAAAAAAGATAATAAACGTTGTTTATCTTGTGAATCACATGGTATAGTATTCGTGACTGTAAACTACTCCTCTTTATTTGTGATAATAGACGATTGTAGAATCAATAATCTATATGATGCATGATGTGTGCAACATAAAGTTGAAAAAGGAATAGTGACACTATTGGTGATAATAAGGGAGAAGGTGTGATAAATTTTATTACCCATGAGAAATATTGTTATGTTATTGTGATATTTCAGTGGATTATACTTGTATAAAGTATTTATATTTGCATTTGTTAGCTTGAGCTCCATTACCTAGGAACGAGTTAGGCGGCCAACCACGTGAAGTCGCATCTCCAGTTACATTGTCGTAAAGTTCACCAGGAAGTCACGGAGAGACGGAAGGATGGAGTTCGAGGCGTGAGGCTCGGTCAACCAACGCTTATCCGGTTACTACAGTCATAAAGTTTACTCTGAGGCCGAAGGCATGTCACGAGAATGCAGTGAAAAAAATATGCAGATCAATCGCAAAAAAGTATATATAAAGTATAAATTTAATAGTATTATATGAAATTTTACAGTAATATAGTTGAAAAAAAAAAAAAAAAAAAAAAAAATGTTTAGGGCATGTTCACAAAGAAAATAAAAATAAAAAAAATTTTAACACTATATTGGAATGCTTGCTCCCAGGCCATATTTCGTGGGAATCTCGAAAACAGCAGCACCGTCCTATAAGGTCTAATTATCAGTTGACTCGAGAAAAAAAAACACGCCCTCGAACGAAATGATGCTGTAGGTGAAGTCATAACCCCACCGAGTGATTGGACGTTTCCAAGTTTTAATTGGATAGTCGCAGTGGATCTTCGTAAGACCCTGATTCTCCGGTTGTTAGTCGAGTGGTTATATTGTATTTCGTTGTTATAGGTAGTTTAAAGTTGTAACGAAAAATTTTGACACGGGCTGGATGCACAGGTATTACAAAAAATGCCTCACTGATTCGTGAGGAGCCGGCATTTACGACGCGCCAGAGTCTAATTTTTAATGGGTCGCAGAAAGGTGCAGCAAGAAGTATAAATTTTTTTTTCATGGGAGCACGAGCTGACTTTGGGACAGGGTCAGTGAAACAGCGATTGCCTTTGACACATCAATTACATATGACAGTTGATTTTTCTCATATTAAATATAAGGTATCTTTTTAGTTTTCCTAAATGACCGTCATGACCACTATCTTTCATCACTGCTTTTTATATACAATTGGCGTTTGGGTTACAATATAATCGAGCCCCAGATCCATTGATCGACGCGAGTGGCCTACTATATAATTGTTTATTAAATATCGTTTAAGTTTCTCGAGATGAATACATATGAGCATCAGGCAGCAAGCACACTCGCTTCATTATATGGTGTATTTTGGGATCCACCTTAATTGTTGGGTCCTCTAAAAACCCAGCCGAATATCCAGGAAAACGAAGTTTTAATAAACTGAAGAGAGTTATCGAAGGACGGGATCGAATTTACAAAAGAGGAAGGGGAACAGCATGCGAAGAGGCGTAGAGCGGAACGAATTCTTGATGAATCTTCGTGGTTTAGGTGACATATTCAAGATGGCTGATTCTTTTCATCAAGCCCCCCGAAAAAAATGACTCATCATTACTCAAATAAATGAAAGTGATACTATATTCTTTGAATAAATATTATATTCATATGTGTGTGAAATAAATCGTTTTGAACGTATATTGATCAAGTGGATATATATACACATATATATACATATAGTATATATATATATACATTTAATATGGGATTGTAGACCTCTCATATGAAGCTCATTCTGCCATTGAACCGATGATTTTCGAAATTGAATGTCCGCCGCGAGATACAGCAATAAATGCGGAGCGAGTTAGCTCTCTTAAAAACACATAAATTAAAGGCAAACGGCCGTTCGCGAGCATCGTTAAATTATGGATCACTAACGCGTTGTTGGTTAGGCGCGGAAGGCCCCTCCAATACTCAACACATTCACAACATATACTCCGCATCATACTGTTGACTTCATATGTTGTCAGCGTAATACCATCTCGAGTCGAAATTTTCAGCCGGAACTTTGCCCCTTACAACCTACATTTATTGTCCTGAGGATTAAAAACAATTTTTATTGCACTGAAGTGCATGATAATTTCTTGACTCCAGAGTTGATTTTCGACATCTGAGGTGGTTTTTATTTCCCTTTTCTCCACTTTGAAGTTGAATATCGATCGGAGGACAAATATTTATCGATGATTTTTGACACCCTTTTTCCTATGAAATAAGCGGAATTCGAGGAGTAAAAAAAATTATAATTCTCACATATTTCACACAATTAATTATTGTTATATAAGTGTAATTGATGCTGTAATTTATTAGTATCAACTTTACATTGAATTATTAATTCTTAATTAGGTGTTAAAATTTCATGTAGGAGACCTGGAAAATAATTGAAAATTTGACATTAAATATTAAAACATGAATCTGGAAAAACAGAATATTAAACAAAAAAAGCTTTCGACCTTTTATGATGCATCATAAAATTGTTTCAAGTGGACGAAAATTGAGAATTTCATGGTTTTAATCCATTTTGAGGTTCTAGGTGTCGGTTCGAGGTTGAAGAACAAAAGAAATGCGGCTCTAGGACAGTAAGGTAGGTCGAAAATTTCGACTCGAGATCTAATGCAACTCCATAATCTTCACCTTACTCTTTATTGCCTTTGTTAATTTCATGACTATTTTTTATTTTTAGATATTGTAAGTAGCATATAATCTTTTTAGTGACAATGTTAAATGTTGGAAAATACCTAAGGACATTTTATGATATAACGAAGTTGCGTCCTTGGTGGTCTTCGCGCACGCGATCAGACCCACATTCAATTAATATCATCGGCAAAATATTTCTTAGATTAGGTCTGATCTTGGTGTGCGGGATATTGGTGAATTGACTTTTGAAAAATGTCTCTACTATAACCGTTCGTTGAGAATTTTTTTTTTTTATTCTTTCATGGCAGTCATCAAGGTCACGCCCTCTCGCCAGGAGTCGCGGGCAAAGCGGGGTCTGATTTATACGAAATTGCGTTACCCGAGCGCTTCGTTCCTCTCTCTCTCTCTCTTTTTTTTTTTTTTTTTTCTCGATGTTTTCTGGGCATCACGGGCGCGAGCGTGGACACGCAGCGTTACCTAATTGAGAAACGCAATGGCCGGTGAGTTATCGCTTTTGGTGAGTAGACGACGAAGCCGCGCGCTGTCGTCTCACTCGTTCTCTGTCCCATTTGCGTTTTGTTTTATTTTTGTATTTTTATTTTATTTCATTTTATTTCTGTTCGCGAATATAGTTTTACGACTATGAGAGAAACGGAAACGACAAGTAGAAGGAAGAGAGAAGAATATAAGGTGGGCTCCCCGACACATACGTATATGGGTTTTGTGATCTCCCCTTTTTTCTTCGTGTGTCCCTCCACCTTTGCGACCACACGCGTCGACAAGTAGATAAACTGATTGAAATACGGCTCGGGTTTTCTTTTCTATCCTCGAGTGTGTGTCGCCCTCTACTGGTAAATATAGACAAAGCGACCGCGAGACGTGTCCATCCACTTCGCTTTAACTCCGTTCATATATCTGTATACCCACATACAAGCATATGTCTGTAAATATGAAACACCTATAGCGCTTGTGAGTATACCTACGTTTGTAGTGGCTTCTCATGAGATGAGCTGGTAACCGGTGGTGGCCGGTTCGTGACGGCTTCTGCTCCTACGGCGGCCAGCATCGATGTAATTAATTTCATTTGGATTTTCCTATAACGAAATTAATTTACCATGTACGTGTTTACACAGGGTAAATGGTCAGGCAAACGCCCATGGAATGTTTTTGTGGACGTGGGTACACACCAATTCACAGTGCACGGAGAAAATTTTCTAGTAAAAATTACATAAAACATTTAGGTACTCAACGGACAACTCAATATTCTAAGGAATAATACATTATTGTGTGAAAATTAAAAAAAAAAATCTAAAAGAAATTCAAATTCAATATAAGAAATTTTACTATACTGTAGGGTAAAATTTCTAACATAACAAAAAATGCATGATTTTCATGTAGTATTTTATCACTAAAAGGGAAAATTTATGATGTGCTTTACAAAAATTGTGAAGCATTTGGGTACATTTTACTATACTGCAAGGGACCTCTTTCATTCGATTTGGGCCGCTATGGACAAAATACGTTAAATTCTAACAAATTTTACAGGATTGTATTGTAAAATTTTTAATGCAATTAAACCAGTAATCGGTTTTCTTCGATAATTTTTGGCTGTTTGCTTTGATTTACTGATATGCTTTTCAGAAAATTTCACTATAGCGGTATAGTAAAAATTACAATGTGCTTTGTAAAATTGATACTGAATAATTTTTACAATACTGCATGGTAAATTTTTTCGTGCAAATATGAAAAATTCCTACATTATCGGTAATTTTTGATATACTGCAATAATATCCACCAGTTACTAAAAATATAGTAATTTTTCCCTAAATTTTTGTGGTAAAAAATACTCGAAAATTTTCTCCGTGTGGATATTCTGCATTGATTTATAGTGTGTCGAAGAATTGGCAATGTCCAGGACAAGCAGAGGTCCGGGTACATTCACATTATCATATTCTTCTTATACAATTGTCGACATCCGGCGAACAAGGATATTTGTAGTTGCTCACACACGCAATTGCACATACATGAGGTGAAAAAAATAAACAAAAAAATAACGTGCTTTTTTTCTTCGAATAAATAAATCACTAACTCATATTGGATACGAAAGTCACACCCGTCACTCGGCTCCCGATGCATATATAGCTGCCACATAAATTTCCGTTTAGTCCAGTGTTAAGGGAGCAAACGTACCAGCATACCAACAGCTTTTAAAATGCTTTGGTTAACAAAATAGACATGCGATTTGTGTTCTTTCTTCTGATTCTATTGTTCATCATACAGCTGATTATATCCCATATTCCAACTGGATAAAACAAAGACAAAATAAATATGTATATATATGACCATACATATATATATGTATTCACTGATTAATGAATGCAATGGGCCAACCGAAATGATTTTTCCCTGACATTTATTCAACGGTGCCTGCGTATCTGACTCAAGATATTTATTATCGTGCACACGATCGAATGAATCGCCAATCGATGCCATACTCGAGACGGCAGTTCCTCTACTCTGCCATAAGACACCCCGCGACGCAAGCACGCCCGACACGTCCCATAACAAATGGCTATTTTATGTCGATGAGAAAATGAAGGGAGCATGACGAGACGGATTTTCGACGTCACACACGCTGCCGTATACACAGGTCTATATCGTTCAATGATGAAAAAAAAATTTAAGTGCGCGAGAGGGGGAATAAGAATATGTATATATTCAAAAAAATATATAATAATAATAATAATAATAAATAAATAAATAAATAAATGAATAAAATTAAAAAAAATGTGAGTGAAGTCTATAGAGAGACACTCCTTCCTTGCATTTTGGGATTGGGCCAAGGTGTTATATGTAAGTAAGAATACTATAGGACCCTCAGGCAATGACAGCCGTTGCTCACATAGGAAATTAACATGGGATAATGTGGACGAGGTTGGTATAGCCCTCGCTGTAGGGTCCAATGTACAGTCGCCGTTTCTACTTGTCAGATTTCCAACAGACACAATAGGAACAGTCATTGGCATGTTTCGACACATGGTTATATGAAACCGAATAGTCATAAGACCTAAAATATCACTGAGTCATGTGTACACGTCTAAAATTGTTTTATTGTTGTAAAGAAATTCCTGAATAATCTTGAGGGAATATTTAAAAATTGGCATGTAAAGATGAATTTATCATTTTTTTTTTGTTTTTTTTTTTTATCAAGTAATTTACCAGCAGCAATGCAGAAGCAATAGCGCGTGGTGGATAAGACGTGGACATTAAGAGAGTGACATCTGATTTGATGGTTGAACGCTCCTCGACATCTAGTTAAAGTTACTCCACTTATAATACTTTAAGTATATTATACATTCACATTCCCCAATGGTGATTTTTTGCTTGATAAATAGTCAAGAGTCGAGTTTAACCCTTTGGAGACTATCGGGACATATATGTTCCGATTTTTTTTTTATATCCCGATAATTTTATTTTCACCAAAACTATCACTACTAACAAGAAAGAATGGAAAAAACACCTTTCCAACTTCATAAAAAAAAATTCGACTTCAAAGGGTTAAACATAATTTTTAACACCCACATCTAATATAACATACTTTATGAAGTGTTACCTACAATTTGAATAGAACAAAAAAGAAATGATACAATTAGATAGTGCATTTAAAAAACACTTACATCCAATTCTTGATTCATCTACACATCTTAAAATGCTGTAAAGCTAAATTTACATGTAAGCATTGTTAGCAGCGATTTCGCGCCACGTACTCAATAAAAACATCTAAATGGAATAATAGTATTCTTATAAGAATATATGAGCCGATACATCAATTGAAATGAGCTAGACGTATGCGCAGTTAACGGGACCATTAATCATTGTTCATTGGCGTCAACTTGACACGGAAAGATAGAGTGGGATAGCATGAAAAATCGTGATGAGAATTGGTAAAATCCTGATTGAAAATTCTTGCAAGTCTTACATGTGAATATACGTCTTTTCAATCGAATGAATATACTACCGTTAGTTAAATTTAATAAAAATTATTTTTTTACAAATAACATTGAAATAAAATATTATTATGTCAAACTGATGTTGAAGGTTAAATGTGTAGATTATTTTTTTGTTTTTCGTATTCTCATGAATTTTGAAAGATTCGTGAGTGATAATTTTCGACGTATAAATGCGAAATCTTGTATATTTTGTATATATGCGGCTTTCTAGAAGTGAAGCATTCGACCCATGACCTAAGACTATATTATACATATATATAAGTATACTTAACATTTCCGAGTGTGTGTACAATATAAATTGCCCGAGGCCCGTCCCGTGCTACGCGCGTTCTTCCTAACCACTTAAGTATAGCCACTCATTTTCAAGCTACCGAAATGATATTTCATCGTCGGATATTATATATACGTATAACTGGCGGCGGGTCCTTTTTAACTATTAACCATCACGCGAGCACGCGATCCTTTCACGGTTTTATTTTATCCGCCTCCGATATGGCTCATCGCTTACTGGAACACCGGAAGCCGTCAATGATCAACCAATTGATTGGATTTAAATCTCATACCTTAGAAGCTTATGTCTCATCTTTGTATAGGGTTGATCTGAAATCCCACGCTCAACAGTGGCAACACAAGTACCAACATTCAACTACAACTTCCAATAACAACATAAATAAATAAATAAATGAATAATCATAAAAAAAAAAAAAAAACCAGATGATTTACAGGAAAAATGTCGACGTTGCAAATTGTTCAGTGGCATAAATGTAGTTTAGGTAACGTTTACAAAATAAATTAATAGTTGCTGCAAATCATATTGACTATACTTACAAGCAGTGAATAATATTTTTTATTTTTTCATTTATTTATTATTATTTTTTTTTTTTTTTTATAGGCTGGGTAATAAATATGGCAAACCCGCACAAAGATATAAATATATATTTGTGTGTATATATGTATTGAAGAAAATGAGAGGATTCACTGCAGCGGCAATAGCAACAGCCGTTGGCGCACGAATATACTCACCTATATACACGTTTAAAGGGATACTAATCAGATTTGCATAAGTGTTGAGTGTAGAGTGTACTTACCTAGTCTCAAGTAGCCAGAATGCAATTCAACGGGGTATAAGTGTGCCACGGCCGTTGACGGTTTTGCGACTCACGGTAAAGGTCGTAAGTGCAGGGTTTTAGTTTAAAGGAGCGTCGTAACCTTTAATTCACATATATATCTATATATCAATTAATTACTGGTGTTTTTTTTTTTCTTTTCTTTTTTTCTTTCAAACATTGAATTAGCTTCTGTACACAAGGATTTCACACATGAATGTGTTTTGATGTGAATACAATGATAAATAAAATTTTTTATTTAGTAGAAATGATTATGTATTTTTAGTAAATACATTCACAATATATATCGATCAAATTTTTTATATGAGATATTGATCGGAAGGTAAAATATTTGAGACACAATATATAGGTATATGTATATGTTGACGATTGGGTGTTTCCAGCATTGAAATAGCTACAGTGTCCGCCTTGGTGGAGCCTTAAATGTCATCGTCAATGGTCTACCGGCATAAATAATTGTTATTATCAAAGTGGCAGTGGCTTTGGTTGGGTGGGTGAGTCAGACACACTGAAGAGCAAGAGTGAGAGAACATGAAAGTGACAAGGAGAGAAGAAAAAGTGTGTGTGTGAGAGAGAAAGTGAAGAAAAAAAAAGAAGAAGGAGGCGGTCGCCGTTGTCTTGTAATTTATAGATTGAAGCAAATCACCCACTGAGGATATACAAAGCAATGCGAAAGGGGACCAAGAAGAAGAAGAAGAAGAAGAAGAAGCAGGAGCGTTGAGAAACGGGGAAAAAAATAATAATAATAAAAAAATAAACAAAAAAAGTATAGAATATAATACAAAAATAAACGAATGAAAGTGTGCGATAAAGAGGGTAAGTAACAATTCACACATCAAAAAACTCGATTTACCATCTACAGTAGCAATGACAATATATTTTATAATTGCATTTCCTGTTTAATTAAAGCTTGATTTTAATGAAAAAAAAGATATATTCAACAAAAGATAATGGGTATAAAATAAATAAATAAATAATAAAAATTAAAAAAAATAAAAAATAAATAGAAAATAAATTGTAAATAGATAAATTTGCGGTTTCCACTGACGTGTTGAATTTTACATGGTTAGTAAAATTCCAAGAAGATCGGTTCCGCATCAACTTCAACTTCCTCGAGTAATAGGTTCACCCCAAATTTAGAATGTGGACTACACATAAATAGCCACTACATTAATATATACAAATAGTAGTAGTGTTAGGTGGCCCCAAGTGGATACCAGAAAGTTGATGGGAACCATAGCGCCTTTGGATTCACATATTGTGCCAACAATTAGGTGAAAGGCGTTTGCTTCCCACCGCGAGTCCTTCTGTAGTTTTTATTTATATATATATATATATATGTATGTATGTATTAAAGATATAATAATCCAGGTTGAGCCCAGCAGAATAAAAAGAAAAGTGAGAGAGAACAAGACACTATCACTAAGCGAGTAGATCATTTAATATACTTAGCGTGAGTGTGTGCACGACTACAACTGGTATTCTGATGAGGATGCCCCTCTTTTCCCCATCATACTGTAGCAGTTACTACATCAAGACAAGTACACATGTAGATATATAAACATTTATATATACAGGTATACATTGCAGTGGAGCAATGAGATGCGCGGGTGAGACCAGTCGAGCAAAACACACCTCGTGTTTGCCTACGGCGCAAAAATAATCTCAAGTGGATTCATCCAAACGATCATCAGCATAGAGTGTAACCTTTACAATACCTTTTCAATCTCTATGTATAAAATTCCTCCTTATTCAATAGCAGGATATATTTCGTTAAATTTCCAATAATTATTTATTGACTCAAACATTATTGATTTATATAAAAATTTAATAAAAATTCAACAAATTACCATTCAAATTTATCCATGAGTCATCACTTGATTTTTATTAAATTAATTGATTGGATGAATTTAATGTTTTATGTCACATTTGGATTCAAACTTTATTCGTTATATATAACTATATTTATATTTTACTTCCGTATCAATAAAATCCAATTATAATATTGACATATTGATGCTATTAGTAATGATTTCCCATAATATTTCGTCGATTATTGATCTCGAATGACGCATTATCCGACATCAAACAGCAGTTAAGCATCAGATTTGTATCTGCTCATGCTGTTAGGCACTATAAATGTGTAAGTATGTGTGTACACACTGAATATTGCAGTATCACATTTATGAAGTTCACTAGATGCCCGCGGAGGTGAGAGTTCCATGGGAAGCTCCTGCCCGCGTGCTACCTATAACGGGCCCGCACGAGTTTCTCTATTCCGCCATGCAATATATATATATATATATAAATGCGATATAGTATATGCGATGTAAACACATCGCGTTTCAATCTGTTATTTTTATTGATGCAATGTGTCGATGCGGATATGCCACATATTTCTGCCAACTCGTATTACACTTGGGAAAATTATTATCCAGTTTATTCAATTAATTTAATATACGTTTATACTTACTATTTGATTCTCATGAGAGAAATGAATTTTTTTTTTTTCTTCTGTCATGTGTGTACAATCCGATGTAAAGGCTTTTCTAACCTTACCAAGTTACTCTATGAACACCTACGTATAAATGCTAATAAATATATACCTGTATACAAGCAATAGCAATAAACATTATTATATTCTTGACAATTCAAATGAGGAAGTTGTTGTAGTAGTAGTAGTCAGTTTCTTTGTGTATAAATTTTTATATAATACTAATGAATATGTAATTTTAGTGCACTTAATCACTCTACGTAAGTATCTATTTATATTTGTGTACGTGCGCGATGTGTTTGTGTTGGTTAACAGGTGATGTTTAAGGTTAATAGAATAACTTATGAAACTTGGTGCCTTTGTCCATGGGGCGTCGGCCCATTTATATCTTCGTTGGGGCAAATTTCTAAATGTCTGAATATAAATATATACGTATATTCAGTACTATGACAAAATAGAGGGCAGAGATTCAAACGTTGTCGAGAAAAAAAAAAAAAAAAAAAAAAAAAAAAAAAAAAAAAAAACAACATGTGAAAGGCACAAGAGTAAAAGTTGTATATACACATTTATAGGATACAATTTAATTTATTGACAGACCAAACTGAAAGACTACTATTATTCAACAAATATTTTTGTTAAATACGTTTCTAAAATTTAAAAAAAAAAAAAAACAAAACAAAACAATAGAAGAGCTGAGTGGATTTTTTTTAAGGTTTCAATGATTGGTATGAAAAAATGTTATTATAAAGTGTATGTAAAAAATAAGAAAAAAAAAAAAAAAAGAAATTTATAGGATGTACAAATCTTTTTAATAATTCACAAAATTATTATTATAACTCCTATACATATTAATGTTTACTTATATTATAATAATAATAATAAAGTACTAGGTACAATTGAAAAACAGGCATATAATACTCGAGCGCGTGTGGAAGAAAAAAAAATTACAACACGATGTATTTTGGCTACGCCAAAAATGACTATTCATCTACTTTTCAAAAATATTTATATTGATAATATAATAATATAATGCGATTATTTGTTTATTTATATAATAAAATATAATAATAATAATAATAATAATAATAATAATAATAACATGATAGAGCTATTTACAAAGCACGACTGCAGTCTCATTATTTTTAATAATTTTTTTTTTGTTTGTTTCATAAGTAACTATAAGGTTATAATAATATAAATATGCAGCATTATTTTCTTCGGTTTTAATCTGTTAATTTGTCACAAGCAAATTCTAGAGTTTGTTTCGGCTGAAAAGCTATGTCTCGATTAAATTTCGAGTTGCCACAGCCATAACAATTTTTTTTTTTTTTTTTTTTTTTTTTTTTCATTTTTTATACGTCATTGATATAAATATATGTATACATAAATTTTTCAAGAGTATGGAAATGCACTGGATAATTCTCATCGTTTTGTAATTTTGATTTTATCGCCCATTTGACCTCGAATAACTTTTTTTTTTTTTTTTTTTCCCACTATATTTCACAAGTATAAAAAAATATACATATATTTATATAATTGTTAAAAAGACAAAATGATTGTCTTGATTAAGACGCAGAAAAAAAAAAAATAATAATAATAATAAATAAATATGATAGAGGATAAGAAATAAATTTATATAGCTGTCTAAAAAATATCAAGTGTTCGAGGTCAAATACATCGTTATACATTTTTTTTTTGTACCAACTAATTTAAGACAAAAAAAAAAAAACAAAAACAAAAAACATTTTTTTTTTTTCCGCTCTCTCAAAAAGTATCCTTGATGTCTGGGATTTACGGGGCGACAATGACTGATTTTGATCGAGCGCTCGCGCGCGAATTAAAATACAATTTATCATTAGTGCCATTCCAATCGATCGATTTCGATTGGACCCAGACAACGGCATTGAAACGAAATGACAACATACTTGTTATTTACCTGCTGGAAAATCAACCACAACACCACTAGTTGTGAATATATATAAATATATATGATATGTATATCGTGAACTGCTGGGTTAAAATAGTAAAATTTTTGGGCCTTATTTAAATGTTGAAGTTTATAATAAAATTAATCTATTATTGCATATCACTATTGTTTAATAAAAAAAAAAGAATTTCGGGACCTGATGTCAATTAGAAGTTGATATTTGTGTTGAGTATACGTTTGGTTGGTGCACTACGAGCGAGGCCTCACAGGAGTCGAGTTAACAGTGGGGTCTTCCAAGTCTTGAAGAAGGGGTCTGATGTCGCCCGGGGCCTGGGCGTGGTTCCACAGTAGCCGTTCATTGCTACATTTCAGTAGCAGCGCCAAGCTCGTCGTAGCCGCCCTGTCGGCCGGTTATTACATAGTCCAATTTAAGACATCTGCCTGAAGGAATCCGCGATATTCAAGACTCAATGAGGCATGTGCGGCATGTGTTTTTAATTGTAGACCATCTGTTTTAATTTCTGTGCAGTTTTTTTTTGTTTTTGTTTTTTTGTTTTTTTTTTATTTTTTATTTTTTCTTCAATTTGTCATTGTATATTATCGTGAATAGATGGATTAATTTGAGTGGTTAACACTTTGTGAGGACTGGAAGCCCAATAAGCGGTTTATTAAAGTATTTCAATATATATGAAAATCCTGTTGTCACATTATCGTCTGGTGTGTCGTCTCGCATCTCCTCTCATGAAAGGTATTGCAGGTTAGGTTTTGGGGTTAGGTTGGCTTGTAATAGATATTCTACAGATAGTAAATTAAAAATAAAAAACTGTCTACTAGGATATATCTCGGATTGGATTCAATGGCATCTAATACCTAGAGTAGCCATTCGAATAGCCGTTCGAGTAGCCGTTGGAGCCCTTGTAAGGAACAGAATGTATGCTCCTGGAACAGATAGATTTACCGAAATTGGGAGATGAGGATATTGTATCTTAATTTCAATGAAAAATCATGATTAAAAGGGTCAGACCCCATATTTCATGTACATATATTATAATATTCCTATTCATTTTATTTAAATTAAAATGCATTTATTCATTCACATGCAAGCCTAGTATTTATTTTTGATCAATAATAGACTGAATATTTAGCTAAAAAGGGATTTTATGTGCTAATAGTAATGATACACACTAGAAGTGAAAAATTAGATGGTAAGAGGATGAATGGCAAACAACAAATAACGGTCTCATGTTTCTTTGAAAGTCGTGTATGTTTTCACTTTTATATTGTCCTTCTTCTATTCGTTTATAGTGGGACAGGAAAGTTTTGCTTTAACTGTGAGGATATTATCTCATGCAGGTTTTGGGTTAGCTTCGTTTTGTTGACCATTACCTTACAAAATATATTCATTTCTAACATGCGGGACAATGGAAATAAAGGAAAATAGAAAAAAAAAAAGGTATGTTGTGAATGCATCGGTGCAATAGGGTAATTAGATCAATGTGTGAGTGTTTAACTTTGTCTGCTGTTGTTGCCTGTTTTTTTTTTTTTTTTTTTTTTTGTACACACAATTTTATCTATTTATTTTTTTGTTCTTGTGATTTAATTTGTTTCTTTTTTTTTTTTTATTGATGTGTAAAGGTGTGCAGGGGGTTTCTGAGCTCCCGCTCACCGCCACCCACATCTACAACAGAACAGAAAACAAGACCACCGCCGTTACATACAAGGTATCCATTAGTATCCGCTGTAAATCGAAGATTTATTCTCCATCCCTTCAGAACCCCAAGTCGCGTTTACGTCTTGCAGATTATACCACAACTGTATAATATACATATATAACTTTTTTTTTTTTCTTTTTTTTTCACATCGTATTGTTGTAACCGCATTATAAAGTGATTTATCATTTATGTTTATTCTTTTCGCACCAAAAAAAAAAAAAAAAAAAAAAATTAAAAAAAAAAAATAATAATCCCGTTTTTGAAATAGAACAACAATAAAATAAAAAATAATACCTTTTTTTTTTCAAAATATAAATGCTTGTATTAATTCATGCGTCAATTAAAAATTCAATTAATTCAATTAATTTATCCATCATTTCCAATAATCATTAACTAATTATATTGCTTTACTTTTATATTATTATTTGTGCACTGTAATGTAATAACTAATTATAAAACGTGCAGGAGCAATATATTTTTAAAAATATAATAATAATAATAATAATAATTAAATATATAAACAGTTAAATCATTCGTAATATTGATAAAATTTCAATTGCACATTTATAAATAGCATCGTCAATCATTCATTTTGCATTAAAATGTCGGGCACGATAATTCAGTGGCTTGACCGCGTGCCCCCATCAAAAAAAAAAAAAATTGAGAAAAAAAATAAAAAATAAAAAATGGTAAATAAACAAATAAAAATGTACTCAGCCGCATGCCATTGATAATACAAGAAATATTTACAAATCGATAGATTTATGACCACAGGCGCTTCTGTCTCGCATATATCCATTGTGTTTTGTCGTCCGTCGGACCACAGTAGAAAAAGAGGTGTTAACATAAAAGTGAATATTTGCCATTTAAAATATATAGGTGTATTTATATCTATATATATAGTCCCAAAATCTATTTTACGTTGTACCCCAATCGTTTTTCAATGTTGCTTATCGCGATTTGCAATTTTACAAACAAAAATCAAAGCCATCCGACCGGTTTTCGCGTCAGTAAATCTTGTTAACTTTTATATATGCAGACGAGTATATACGTCTTTAAATCCCATCGATCTTTTCCCACCCTCATCCAGGCAATTGTCACCCTCACAAACACGTAAAAAAAAAAAAAAAAAAAAAAAAAAAAAAGTTTCAACCAAGCTGAAGTAACATGAAAAAAATTGTTGAAGAAGAAATAATTGAATTTATTATCTCGAGCTGTTGACCAATGAAGTTAAAATATCTATAAAATATATATTCTCTGATGGATTTTACTCGGTTCGAGTCGGTAAAAAAAAAAATCCACATGAATTATCAAGTTAACCGACGGGAATTATCTGAAGAATATTAAGCGTTGAGTATCTAAACATTTATATATTGTGACTCTATCATTGATAATTAACTAATAATTTTGCCAATCACCCGAAAATTCAAATAACTCAACTTCATAAATAATAATTCATTAATATATTTAAGGATAAAATTTTGTCCGATATAATACACAAATTCTGAATAAATTTTTTATTTTTTTATTTTATGATAAAAATATCATCCTATTGCTCATCCGAAAAAAAATGACACAACTTCTATTTATAAAACATATAAGATGTGTCACTTTTTTTTTTTTCTTTTTTTTTTTAAATGAACGATATCATCATCATCATCATCATCATCATCATTATATTCACATTATTACATTCGATTGTAATTCTTTAGAAATAGAAATTTTATTTTTATGGGATAATAATAATAAAAAATAACCCGAATAACGTTAATTCAAAATAAATACACCAAATTTTAGCTCCGACGGCATCAACAGTAAACTCAATGTTTTTACGCCTTCAAATCACTCACACGAAAAAAAAAAAAAAGCGAGAAAAAAAAAGAAAAGAAAATAGCACAGCACATAACATTATATATACTACAAGTGTGTACGTAATATATATATACATATGTGGATTCGAAGTTTACCTGTGTTGCTTTAGGTTGTCCTGGCGTTTGAAGGACTTTCCGCAGACCTCACAGGTGAAGGTCACGTCGTCCTTATGACTGCGCTCGTGTATCATGAGGTTGTATGGTTTTGTGAAGCGCCGCTGGCAGTACTTGCAGACGAACTCGACTGTGCACTTGGCGCGCATCTTCTGCCGCCGGCCGAACTCCCTGCCGTGCCCCTCTGTCTCCATCGGCATTATCGCGAACATCCTTATAAATTCCCACCGCTCCCTCGGCGCTCACGGTATAGCTTGACTATATGCTTCTCCTCACGTCTATTGCCTGGGGAAGTGTATATCCCTCCTTCTTTTTCGCAACGGGCTTTTGCCTCGCCTGTTGATTTTTCTCTCCTCTCTCTCTTCCTCTCTGTCTCACTCTTTCAACTTTTTTTTTTCTTTTTTTCTTTTTTTTTCTTTTTTTTTCGTTTTTTTCTATCTCTTTCTTCAAGTCTTGAATCGGAAATATGAGCAAGTTGCTTGCGTACGTATTTATATTATTCTCTTTTTCACTCTCACCTCAGTTACTTTCAGAGTATCATTCGTTTTTTGTCTCCTTTCTCGTTTAAATTTCACTCGAGTTAACACTTCAAGGATGACCAAACTGAACAATTGGTTACCTGAAAATGTAATCATTATATATTTAGTGTAAATTAGATTTAAGAATCAATTGAATGTAATAAAATATTATTTGTGCACTTTTGTATTTATATTTAGACATCATGAAAAAATGAAAAAGAAATATAACGAGGTGAAGATTATTATCAATGAGATATATTTATTTGTGGTGGATGAAAACACGTTGAAAAGATATAGAGGTGAAGAAATATCACACGTTGAATGATGTTTTGTGTATGGTGGTGCATTGGTAGCGCTGGAGTAACAGCGATTTTTTCGGTGAGATTAGATTGCTGAAAAAAAATTCCTGCCGATGGGTCACCAATAAAAGTTTGGTGTGTGTATTCTTTGGAATTCCAAACGTGTGGGCCCCCGGATAGGGCCCACAAGACCCGCGCACAAATAAATATATAAATATGTATACATCTACATATCTTTATATCAGATTGGAAGCTGGAATTTTGACTGCTGACATTTTCATCAGCGGCTTCCAAAATTACTACTGAAGAGTAATCGTTTCACATGCCAAACAAATAAAAAAATAAAAGAATAAAAAAATAAAAAAATAATAAATAATAAATATGAATTCATCAATGGGTCTAGCAATGTTTATTGGAATAAAGTATTATAATTAAGAATTTAATACTCATAGTGGAATGAAATAATACAATAGACAAAAATAAATTATCATATAAATGACAAATAAAATATTTTCAATCTTTTACATTACTCAGTGGAAAAAATGTAATTTATTGAGCAACATTTTTTTGAAAATAAAGAAAGATTGATATTATAAATGAGCATTGAAGTCCTTTATATTAGTCAATCATCTAGCTACAGCCGAAAAGAAAAAAAAAAAACAAAAAACAAAAAAAAATCCTCTAACGAACCTAATAAGTAACTCTAATTGGGTAACTGCGTTACGCACAACGGCGATATTGCTACTGGTGTGATGGTGGTGCTGGTGGTGGTTGGTTGGTGTTGCTGCTGTTGAATCTCATCCCTACTTCTTCTTCTTTTCACCAACCAAGGAGTGTGTTTGGCTTCCGACGATACCAGAAGGAAGAGTGAGCGAGCGAGGAAGAAAGAGAATCAAGCACCATACGCGAGTGGTGAGAGAGTGCTCTTAGCCAACCAAAGAACGGCTACTGTGCACCGCCCTAATGCTAAAAACATCGTAGCTACCGGTTTTAGGCGGCGCATGAGCTTCTGTTCTATAGAATGAACGCGAGGGAGAGAGGAAAAAAAAAAAAAAAAAAAGAATGAGAAAGACCAGCCACCGCATAGCCGCAGGGACCACACCCTCCCCACCCAGGACACGTGAGCTGATTATAATGCCAGAAGGGCTCCAATAATCTGTGTCGGACAGTATATGTGTAAGCACACGCCTCACTACCATTTGATATTACAGAATAAAATGGCTCTTAACCCGTACACCCCTTGCGTAATTTATAAAGAGGCAAAAGAAACAGGATTAATAATAAATTTGATGGTAGCAAGTGCTTTTAAAAAAATAATAACATCATCGTGATGGAAACAATGTTTAAATTAAACTAAGAGTATTTTTACAGATTTCAATTAAGTATGATAAATGGATATTCTAAATGGTTAATTGGGCGGATCTAAATTGGGACCTATTTCACGCGGTTTACCAAGTCCCTACTACATGTAAAAAAAAAATATATATATTTTGTAGAGAATTTTGAGATAATTAAAAGAAACACAGAGTCATGCAGATAATAATGAAAGTAAACAATGATGACTTACCAAAATTGGTTGATGGGCCTGAAGATGATATTTAGTTAGATGAGACCTTAACTCAATTCGATGATATCCGACGATGATATTTTTGGATAAATTGTATATGAAGTAAATGAAATTATTCAAAATGACGTTTTTTTTTCTTTTTTTTTTTTCAAAAATTTTTTTTTTGTTTGATTCACAATACTGATTAATTGACTGAGAGTTATTGGATATAACTAAATAATTGCGGTGATGTAAGTATTTACGATACAAAATATATAAATATGAAGACGACTCATTCACAGAGAGTAGGTCTGGACCGTTTGGACGCGCGGAGTAGACTGAACCTTCGACCAGGTCTGACGGGTCCGGTTGCTGTTGCGCCTCTGTGGCTTCCAACGTAGCTTGGTACTTGGTAGCCCGAATATAGTAGACACCTGAAGACAGTAGACTGTTCCCGCATGGTGTAACGCAGCACCAAGAACTCTACCAGCTTCCTCTTCTGAAAGGGGAATTGTATATAGAGAAAGGAAGACAAAGAATGATCAACTAAATAAGAGAGAAAAAGAAAGAAGAGAGAAGGAGGTGGAGGTGGAGGTGGACAAAGAAGAGGAGGAGAAAGGAAGGGTAGGAGGGAGGATCCAGGGGAACCTCCCTACCGAACTCGAGCGACTCCTCGAATGCCTTTCTCCGACTTTTGTATATACTTTTTTTTTTTTTTTTTTTTTCTTTTCTTTTCTTTTCTTTTCTTTCTTTCTTTTACTCCCTCTCGATAATTCGTTATCGCTCTCCATACTCCCCCGCAATATAGACAAAAAATTGAAAAAACAGAAAAAGAGATATACAAAAGTGTTGTGAGTGGTGATATTGTGTGTTAGTACTAAAGAAGGAGTAGCAAATTTTTTTATTCCTGCGCACTTTGAATGTTCGAATAGCAGTACGGTTACGTATAAATCCATCCAAACGCGGCTTCTTGATGCTGCCAAGCGGGGGCCTCAAGCATACACCGCCACCGCCTCCACCATCTCCCACCCCCGAATTTTTAGCTCCATCCCTTCCTCATGCCCTTTTAGATCCCGCCCATTATGACATGGTCAGAGTCATGCGTGTAGTGGCTAAACTCAACCACCCCCTGTTTGCTACATTTTGGGCCTGTATATGAGTTAGTTTAGGGTGTATATAAAGGGGTAGAGTATTAGTTCCGTCGGGTGGTGTAAATATATTTGGTGTGTGCTTTTATTAGCGAAAAGAGAAGCTCGATGTAATATCAATTCAAAGATTTTCAAGGTATTTTTTTTTTGTTCTCATTTTTTTTTTTTTTTTCTTGTTTTTTTTATATTGAATATTGTGAAAGACAAATTTAGGAAATTTCTAACATTGAATCAGAGCAAGAGTCTTCATTCTCACGAATCACTTCTCGCTGTTTATGGATATCCGCTTGTATATGTGGGAGTGTATATATGTGATATAATATAGAGAAGACGAGAAGGAAAGAGAAAGGCCAAAAGAGAATATATATATATTGAAGACGTTTGCGGGGGCCGTGGTGCGGCTAGTGAGTTGCCGCAAGGGTTCCCAGGGCACGTGGGAAATGCACAGTAGTCCCGAACGGAGGCGCTCCCCACCATGGTCAACCCGAGTGAGCCCCGCAGCATTGAACGGAAGAATTCCCCGCTGCTGCTATGAAATACTCAGCTGAATTGTGTGTCCACTGTGAATCGGATCAGCTCAGGTGGGTGGTGGTAGTCACGCCCACTTCGATCGCGGTCCAATGACTCGATTGGTGGATCTGACTATCGCCTCCTACATATTTACAAGGTAAAGAAGTGGATCGTAAGGAGGTGGACAATCACGTGTGGTATATAATACAGTATATGTGAAATGAAAAAGAGGCTTGAAGACACCACCTTGTGGGATAACAGCTACATCAGGGTGGAAAAGTAGTGTACCTCCGTGATAATGATGAGAATATTCCAATGTTTCTCATCTTGCATGATGACAATGATGATGACGATGATGACAATGACGATGATGACAATGATGATGATGATGATGATGATGATGATGATGATGATGATGATGATGATTATACGATGATGGTTGTGACGAAGCGACATCAATTGCGCAAGAATGAGTTCCGCCATCGTTTCCCATTTGGCGCAGAATAAAAATTCAAATATACCACCCCCACGTTCGTGGACGTGACCACGATGTCTCGCGTAATGAACCTCTCTCGAGTATGAGAATATCTTGGCAAAAGAAAGACAGAGAGATAGAAGGAAATGGCCCCGGGCGGCTTCTGCCTGTGTGGATGCTTGGGACTGATTTTCGTCATGGCCTCCTCTATATATATTCTCTTGTCATATATACATACGTGTGCCTCCTCCCTATGTCTACTCTTATATGAGTGTGGGATAAAAATGTGGTTTTCCAAGTCTAGTGAGCGCAAAAATTCGATCAGGCCAATTTATTTCGCGTGAGAATCGAGTTGCAATCACTTCTTTTCTTTTTATTATAAACCTTATTATTCCTGTAAATATATATATATATATATATATATTGCTCGTGTGTCTATTGATGAATTCTTGATGAGATCTTAGAATGTGTGTATGAATATGCCGTATAGGACATATTTGGTTTGTCGCCCACTGGGTGTCATCACCTTTGGAATTGTAGCTACATTCAAAGTGCCGCAAGCACTCATCGCCATCTTTTGACATTAATGTGGTATAATAACATGCTAAGTTTAAATACACTTGTGTGTGCGTATATATATATATATATATATATATATATATGTATATATAAAAGAGTAGATGAATCGACTTTGGGTGACGAGCATTTTATATTAATTCTTTCTATTATCCCAACTTCATATCTAACTTCAATACAAAATAGAAAAAAAAAAACCTGACAAATAGAAAATGAGATACATAATATGACGCGTTCCATGTGTGTTGGTATACACATTTATACTGTAGTGTTTTTTTTTTTTGGTTTTTTTTTTCTTCGTTTAGTTAGTGGTGCACTGTTCAGTGTCACATGCGATTGAGGTTAGCTTTCAGGATAAGAAAATTTAAAAAAAAAAATGAAATGCACGCGCACGCCATCAGAGGTACCGCCATGTTTGCCTGGGCGGCAATATAGAAGCGGCCCCAGGAAATGGAAATTGACGGAAACAAAGCCTGAGCAAACATTTAATGGAATGTAGCACCAGCAAATAATGAGTAAAACAGCGACGATGACGATGAGTGAGGGGAGCGTACGTCGTGTCTACATTGCTATCAATGAGAGTGACAAATATTGTCACGCGGGCGTGTGCGCACCGCCATAATTTTCATATTATCCAATCCTGCTGTCCTCATATCCGCTTTGCTTTTCTATCTACATATTTTATTTTTTTATTTTTTTTTTTGTTGCATATTATTGCACATCAGTAAACATATCATTGTGATGAATCAATAAAAAATATAATTATTGATAAATACAGATTCCAAATAATTTACAATTTCGATTTTACAAAAAAAAAAAAAAAAAAAAAATTATCTCTGTACAGATTATACAATATAGATACATATGTATATATGAATAGGTAGGCGGATCTTCTGCATATAGCACATCAAGAAGACACAGACAGCGTAGAGGTAGGAGAAGAGGTAAACGGAGCGGGAAGGGAGTTCACAGATGATGACGATAATATCTCTGTGTCTCGCAACGGGCGGCTACATCAAAGCAAAACGATGATCCCCACTCTCTCTATATTCACGCTACATGGATGTCGCGAGTTATACTAAATAAATATCATTGCAAAAATAAAATATATATATATATATATGTATATATTTTATTATTATTATTATTAAAAGAATAATGAGGTAAATTACTCATCTTTGAGGATTGTTTTGACAGTGAAAATTAAATGCAATCACAATATGCACAGTCAATATTATTAATATCACAATTCAACATTATATATATATATATTTTTTATAATTAGAAAAATTGAAAAATATATATTATTAAATTATAATGAAGTAGAAGAGGGACTGGTGCATTATTGTAAACTTAACGACACTTTTAGGATTGTGTGCATCATGGTTTGTCTGCAATGCGTATAAATACAATATATGTGTTGTATAAGATCTCGATGGTGACATGAGAGTTTATTGCGACCACCGCAAAAGCATAGTCCAGAGATATACGCGTGTACACAAAGCAACGATATCTATTCTCTTCAACGTTTGTATCTCTTCGGATTGCATCGATAGCTCGATTTTAGTTTCTCAGAATGAGCATATATTTTTATTATAAAATTTTATCATGTCCATGAAAATGTAAAGATTCATTTTTTTCTCATAATCTACTGGGTATTTTTATTTGATAAATCTCATTTATTTTTCATAATTGTAAAAATATTATACATATAAATTATCCAAATATATACAATATATTATACTATATTATATATATATATATATAAATAATATATAATATATACATATGAATAAAGTCTTCAAGAATTTGAATGAGTGAATGAATGAAAGTGAATTATTAGGATAAAACTTGGAAGCACGACGAATTTTTCGAAACAAAAACCCGCTATTTTAGAACCCGTCGCGTCGCACGAAAGATTATACTCATTCATATACTCCACCATCCCCTTTTACTCGCTCACTCTGACTCATCATATCCATTTCTTTCTCACTCTGAACGATGAAAAAGGGATCGAAGGAAACACGTGAAGAGTATATATACTCTTCGAGTTATAACTCTGCTTCTTTATCCTCACTCGTCGAAGAACTTCTCACGTTCCATTCGCATATATATATATATGTATATATATATTTATAAATATACATTTCTATAACACTCTATTGTTTTCATGTTTATTATTATAAATACAATCCAACATATACGATAATTGCACGATGAGCTAAACAATACATACAATTATAAATGTAGAAACGCTTAACTTGGATAATTAAATACAAAATACTATTCAAAATATATAGACATCAACGAAACGAATTGACACAATGGAATATGAGAAAATAAAAAAAAAAAAAATAAAAAATAATAATAGTATTAGATAACGACGATTAATTGCAGTGTGACGTTACCAATAAAATTCCGTTGCTAATATCTCACTATGTATATACATATGTATATACTTTATTTAATCGTGTCCACAAGCTTGAGGATAAGTTTATGCGATAACTACGTGTACCTGTGTGTAAGTACACATATAAATACACGTCACATTTTATTTTTGTATAATTGAAAAGTCTTTAATAATTGTATTTTATTTTTTAATATTTAATTTTGTTTCTGTATTATATAGAGGTAGAGACTTATTTAGCCCGGAACGAGAGATAATGTAGTGTTAAACCGGATTTACTATGTGAGAAGACACGCGGCTAGTACGTGCGACGGACACGAGAGCATTTTGTATGTATATATATGTATATATGTGTGTGTGTGTAAGTGTGTATAAAGAGAGAACACGCCCTTATTTGTCTTGGCTTTTGAGTTACGCCGAAATATTCACAGAAACATGTATACCGTCAGTGAATTTATCATATGAGGCATTTATATTTATGTATTATATATATATATATATATATATATATATATATATATATACAATTTTAATATTTTCTTTACGCACGTTCACACATGTCTACATACATCAATTTATATATATATTGGAATAGGAATTGTCCTTATAATAAAATACATTTTTTTTTTTCTCTTATAAATTTTAGTTTATTTATTTATTTATTTATTTATTTATTTATTATTATACTGAATTGAATATTTTTGATGAGAAATTTAAAATGGAAACAAATGACTTCCTCTATAATATGGATTTTAGTGAGATGATAATCAATGCATTTACATATTGGGCATCCCGTGTGTGATTTTAAATGCCTCGTTTTCCTCCCGCCCACGGCTCCTCCATTTGACTGTTGGCGCGCCTTGCACGCGCGCGCTTTTATATGATGGAACATAGAACTTCGTGTGTGTGCGCACACGCCTAACCGGCCGCACGCCATAGCATTCGATATAACAATCATGTATATATACACTCTTATTTTCCACTCTTGTCCTGGTAGTCACGATAAAGTAGCCACTATCTTACCGCCCGGCTGCTCGTAAAAACAACCTCCATATTCGCCAACACTCGTCGCCACCTCACAAGCCTTCTATCCCTTATCTATCTCTTTATACGTTCTGTTAAAATAAAAAAATTGTGAAAATTTCAATAAATAAATTTTTTACTGCAATTACATACACATAAACACACACACACACACATATATGTATATATATTTGGGACGTGATGAGTGTCGATATACATTGAGTAATTGTTAAACAAATAATTTTAGAGACGTCATTGTGACATGATGGTATTTCCTGAAATTGTTGTTTTTTTTTTTCTTCGATTCACGCTGATTTCATCCTTTGCACCAAGATATTCACGTTGTTTATAAGACATCGTGTTATATCTGGATAAATATGTATGTGCATTACGTGTAGTCGTAGAGATTTCTCAAAATCACTTTGCATAAATCATTTATGTGCTTTTTAATAGTTGGTATATACCTATGAATATGAATATATATATACGTATACGAATATAAATACATATATAGGAGTCCTGACTGACCGATTGCTTTTTGCGCGAGATAGGATCGTGTACACAATTGACGTTTGCCCACGTCAAATCGATTAATGTCTCTCGTCGATCATTACTGATACGCGCGATGTTCGTTCAAGTTGATACACGCCTCGAGTGATTGTCAACATGAATGAGGTTCGTAATTTTACCTTACCATTGATTTAATTAAATTGAAATCGATACCACTAAAGAGAAAAGAAGACAAAGGATAAGACAATTTATTCATATAAAGACTAAAAGTTTTTTTTTTTTTTTTAGTATTTATTATTTTGATCAAGTATTACTCGTTTTGGTATTGCTACAGTATTTTAATTCTAAACAAGATTATTTTTGGAAAAGGGTAAAAAACATAATGTCACGACATCTGTTGAGTTAGAAATACATTTGTTGATAATTCGAATTTTTTTATGAGAAATATAACTTCAATAAATTTCATATCATACTCAAAAAACACCATGAGGCTCCTTACCGACTGATAATAAATAGGAAGGTCAAGAAGTTTGTGAGTTATTATTGTGTGGAACTTTACCAACTGATGAACAGAGAATTGCAATATTATCAGATGATCGTGCGTCCTGAGGTATAATGTTTATAAGTTATTGAAGATTTCAATGATTTATGGGTAAGAAAAAAAATAATCATAATAAAAAATAAAAGATTGAACAAGCATTTACACTGAAATCAGGTATTTATTTATTTATTTTTTTTCATGGATGATTCTTATCATAATTATGAATTGTTTTTCATTTTTTTTTTCTTAACATTTCATATATTTATTATTATATATGCATGTATAGTACTGACAGATAATTATATTTAAATGTATTATGCGAGCTTATTCATTGTAAAACTTAACAGAAATATGAAGAAATACAAGTCGTAAATTTTCGTCTTAGAAGTAACGTAAATCATTATTAATAGAGCACAAGGCTAATGTTACTTTGAAAAAAGTTATTATTCAATTATTTTTATCACTGTACACTTATTTTGCTTACATAAAAAATAGAAAATAGGTGGAAAAGAATACAATCACGTTTACTTATTTGTAACACTCAAATAAATTGCTAATGTTAAAAACCAAATTTTGCGGATGGTGTTTGAATTTATTTCTCACCGTTAATAATTTTCTAAAAATTGAACAAGAATAAATCTATTAGTAAACATCTATTTGCCTTGAATTATCACAAAGTCAATTTTTAATTTAATTAAAAAAAAAAATTAAGAACTAGAAATAAACACGTACGATTCTTTTACAATTGATAGATTTGAACTGTAGCCTTACAAGCACAAAGATGAAGTAACAACGGCACTTTTCTTCGTTGAATTCCAATAGCCTGTGGGCATTTCTTGGTAAAAGAAAAGTATTTTTTTTTTTTTTTTTTTCCAATAGCGTAATTGTAAAATGGTCACCGTATATTTTTGCAGTCTTTTTCTCTTTTATTCTACCAATCTCTCTATACTTCTCTTTTTATGGTATTGTCATACAAAGAAATGCCTAATAGTTTTCGGTTACGGCGAGAATCGAGATGAAAAAAGTATATTACCATTAACTAAAGAGGGTCAGGAATATTTTTAAAAACCAGAGGATGAAAATTCAGTCACAGGTAGCTGGAAAATTTTTCTTCATACAAAAGAACACTACAAGGCCCACTTTCGACGCATCCTATTGCACCTGCCACCGTAACAGTAGCATCATCAAGTCCAAGTTTATATATGTATGGTTAAATTTTTTTCTTCGGTACTCTAACACACATGCATCATTCTTTCTTTGTCTAATTCCTCGTTTTTTTTCTTCATCCGTAAAATTTGAATTTTACATTTTTTGAATCACCACTGAGTTTGTGAACAAAAGACTTTAGTAAAACCCTCGTAGAATTCCGATTTGTATTCAGTTCTCGATTTCTTTTATACTTATGTAGGCATTTGAAATGAAAAAAACTTCAATTTTATCTTGATAAATTTAACCACTATTAAATTTTTTTTGTGGAAGCACACTTATAATCACAAAAAATATATCGAAAATACATATATATATATATATATATATTTTTTTTCATAACTAATTATGTATATACTTGGCACAGGTTAACGATGTGTAAGCAAATTTCATGCGATCCTTACGCAATTTTTTTGCTATTTACAAACATTTTAATAATACTTATCTCTACTAATTTAAAGTGATAGTTTTATGAATTTCACTTTATGAAACCTTATTCTCTTCTGATATCACCATTTATTAAAGAATTGCACTTCAAGCATGAATCATATATATATATATATGAATAGATAAAAAAAAAGGCACTTAGAAGCCTAAAATGCGATTGATTCTCACTATGATGAAAAAAAAATATATATATAATATTTTCAATAAACGCTTTATAACATGTATATTACTGCACTTTACTCATTGAACTTCTGATCAAACCTTAACACAAATATATAATTCATGTACCTCACACTGGGCACATTAATACATCACATTCACGAAAACATTATATAACTTTCATAATATACTCTGGATAACCACAAACTATTCAAAATTAGTTTTAGAGTTGAGGCGGGGCATAACATGACGTCGCATGATTTTCAAATATCCTTAATCCTACTTCGATCTCCCTCACGCTCTCTCTTTCTCTCGCTCTCTCCCTCTTTTTCTCCATCTCACTCATTTTCTCTTTTGTCCCTTTCTCTCGAATAATGGATGACCCTGATGTTGACGATCTTGAGAGACACGATGATGGATGGTACTGAAGTGTTTATATGTTGGGACCGGCGGTATATTCAACGGAATTTTTTATTTATTTTTTATTTTTTATTTTTTTTTTTTGTTACCTTTCGCCATCATTATAGTTCTGTTTGAGTACCGAACGAATATTCGTGTCGTCACTGGATCATTAAACGTCTTCAAGCGAATGTGTCGCTGAGATATCTTTTTATAATTCTGCTTTGACGTTATTCTCAAGGTAACTAGACAATACGTGAGAATTTACCGGCGCATAATATCCGCAATGGTAAATCCCTGTCTGACTGGGACTGGTCTAGGTTGGGGCAACTGTAGTTGAGGAGTTGGTGCTCGAGGTGGTCTTGATTCCTCCTCTTCCTGTTGTCGTTCACGTTCTCGTTGTTTCTCCAATTCTCGTTCATGTTCACGTTCTCGTTCTTGTAGCCCCAATAGCACTCGAGATGGTCCTGGAGAACCTAATCGTCGTCTATAGGACGTAAGAATTGGTGGTGGGGGCGGTAAATGTGAAGGTGATGAATTTTGTGCACTTGAAATATTTCCACCACTCGTGATTGTCGAAGGTTTTACTTGGAGAAGGTCTCGTCGAATTTGTAATTGTGGACGAGATGGTAAACTCTGCTGTTGTGAAGATATATTTGACGATGGTGTTGATGGATTAGTAGGCGTGGATGAAGAAGTTGAAGGAGACGGTTCAGGACCACTGTCCTCTTCAGGACTATCATCATCCCGTAGAGCTTCTTCTAGGGCTTCTGGTGGCACATCACCGACAGCATGAGTCAGTGCATGTCGTCTGAGATCGCAATTTCTGCGGAAAACCTTCCCACACGAAGTACATTCATATGGCTTGTGGTCGGTGTGTGTTAGTAAATGAGTTTTCAAATTACTGCGTTGATTAAAACTTCTGGCGCACACTGGACACTTATGAGGTGATTCTTCCATATGTAAAATTTTATGTACGGCCAAAGTTCGACTTTGACAAAAACCTTTACCACATTCACCGCATTTGAAAGGTTTTTCTTTACTGTGGATATATCTGAAAAGAGAGGTTGAAACGAATTAGTTATATTATTTTGTGTACGTCACAATTCATTCGACAAAGAAATAAATAAACTCAAAGATCATTAATAAAATTGTTATATCAGTGACTAAAAAGGTACTATTGATGTCAAACAAATTCTTTAAGTATAATCAAGCTATTTTACCGATGATCTCGAAGATGATCTTGACGTCTGAATGCTTTACCACATATGTCACAGGAATATGGTCGTTCATCAGTATGAGTTCGCTCGTGAATCAGTAAATTGTAAGATTTGGTGAATTGTCGATTACAAAATTTGCAAATGAATTGTTTTTTCGGCCTTGATGCTCGACCCGGTGCCCGTAATAGTCGTCTGTCCAAGTGTTGATGAGCTAAAGGTCCACCTGGAGGATACATCGATGTGCCTCCAGGAAACGGTCCTGCAAATACAGGATATCCACCTTGTGGTTCTAAAAGAGGTGGTGGAGGCAAAAGTAGTGCACGTGCTGCTGCTAATTCTTTTCTTTTATCTGCCATCATCGCCATTATCTCATAGCTTGACGATGATTTTCTCACTGTTGGTTCTTGACCTTCATGATCCGGATTAGAGTTAGATGACGAAGAAGGTGCACCTGGTAAGTGAGAGTGTATTTCACTAGGGTAAGGTGCCAAGTGTAGACGCGACGGGACAACAGGAACGAAAGCCGAGGATTCTCGATGATGTGGATTACCTAAACCAGCAACAAAACCATGATGATGATGATGATAGGCAGATATACTTGATGGATCAAATGTTCTTGATGACGCTAGTCTGGTATTACTTCCAGAATTCGAAGACGTTGGTCCAGAGTTTCGAGATGTCACCATCAAATCCCTGGTCCGAGATGTGTCTTCAGGTGCCGCTGAAGACGTCACAACTACTAAATCAGTAGGCATTGTTATGTTATCTGTGAACAAAAATAATACAGGTTAATTTTCAAATTTATTCTACAACGCCCTTTGATAAAATTCAATCTACGATATTAGTCTAAAAACAAAGCAAAGAGCGCGCTCTGCTGGCGATCAAGTGGTATCAAAAAGCGCAAGCCCGTTCCACGAATCCCAAGACTGGTTATCTCGCGGAGCACACCTGCCAACATGGCTTCCGCGGGTCCGTCATGGCTGGTCCCAGAGCAGCCATGATGGAATATTAAGAATATATATTCATTAGACACATACCTCCGACCATTTAATTTTTTCAATTAACCAAAACCACGATAAAACATTCAGAAAAATTATTGAAAAATACATTTTTTTTTTTTCTTTTCTAAATTGTTTTGTATATGTATAAAGGGGGAACACCGTGCTCTTGAACTTTCTAATTTAATTTTTCTCAGGATTACTTTTAATTTTTACATCTCAAAGCCAATTTTTTGTCTTAATTTTTAAAATTTATATATTGAAAAATCACTTACAGCTCAATTCATATCCATGAGAATACTGATTATATGTAAAATTTTTATGAACTGGGAATATTCAAAAATTCTTCTTCTTTTTCTTAGTATTATCCTTATTATTATTATTATTATTTCACAGTTTAAATACAATTTATTATTATTCACATTCTTCTAAAACACTGAGAAGCAATTTAGCCTCCCGTCACATTTAGTTTTATCCACTTATATGCATTCCAAGTTGGTGAACTAATTTAATAAAATTCATATGTATGTTAAATAATGATTACATTGCAACAGTAGCTAACGATAACACGTAACTGTAGCACAGGCAATATATGGAGCAGTTTTGAAGGCTTGAGCGTGGTTTACAAAGTGTTGGACGCCGTCAGGTAGGCTTCCTCCGCCCGCACACATGCGTAGGCCTTCTACAGTTACTAACACCACAATATTTCACATGTACATGCACGTACAGAACAGTCACTCCGAGAAGCCGCGCGGTGAGTCTCTTTCCGTTTGAATGCCGCTAGTAGCGCTGCTGCTGGATGCTGCATCTCTTCGTACGTCGCACGAATGACGGGTGGAACGGGAAGGAGGGGGGTGACCAGAGGCTCTTCTGTGGTATACACTGTCCCGGATGATGGTGTATTCACCTGAGAGGGAATAAGAGGGGTACCTTGAGACTTGGGTGGGGCGTAAAAAAAAAAAAAAACAACAACAAAACAAAAAAGTGCGGCGCATGAAAGCGAGATAAATTTTACCAGATCGTAACCGTTCGAACGAGGATGGAAATAGATGATGATAGAAAAAGATGATGATACCGTGTGGCATGTAATAGAGCGAGATATTGAATTGTGTCCCCTGGCATGCGAGATAGTGAGGAAGGGGCACACCGTCTACCTACCTAGATTGTACAAGAGTGAACCACAGGTTGATCGCAGGAGGTGGCTCTCGGACTCCGTTCAAGGAGAATGGTATGAGTCACAGGGCCGTAACTGAAATATTTTTTGAGGTGCTACATTAGCGGTGCACCGTTGCATTAATAATTTTTTTTAGCTGAGAAAATATTTCAAAGTAAAATCAATTCTTCAATAATCCATTTCAATAATTGTATTCAATGTAAAGGTATACGCAATGTTTAGCATGAAAATAAAAGAGGTAAGAAAAAAAAAAATAATAATAATGATATTAATAATAAAAAGTAAAATGTTGTAGGTATTTGAGTGAATACGGTAAATCGACACTGTAGACTAAAGTATTTAATATCGCACGAATAAAAAATATAGAAGAGGGATGGAGATATATACCGACAGCCAGGGGCCTACTCGACGTGCTCTTGAGAGATCGAGTCTCGTAGGTTTCTTGGTGGCAACAGCCAGCTTCACACTGCAACAAAAAACCGGCATGAGAATATAGTTGCTTGGCTTACTCATTTTATCCATTGTCCACACTGTTTTTATCTTGGTTTTCTTCACTTCTATGAACTTGTTTGGGCACCTGTGCTAAATTTTTCAGGTGGAAAGTCAATATTATATTATTTAAAACACTTTTCTGGTATAGAAATTGTAAATAGTCTGGTCATTATTTTTTAAAACTATTAGCTTCGTTACCTGACGACCGTTATCATTTTCAAAATGTTCCCATATCATTTGGGATTGACTTCTTCGTCTTTTCCTTCTCCTTCTTCTCCTTCTTCTTCTTCTTACTTCCTTACTTTGGACAGGTGGATGGCACACGAATGTTTTGTGAATTGTAAGCCACCAACGAGATTTCGCGCGCACAGAAGGCAAAACGGCCGAGATAGCCGATTCTTGTGCATCCATGCAAATAAAGATAATACTTTGACTTAGAGGGGAGAAGAGATCACAATATGAAAGACGGATTACAGCTATTCATGAGGTTCTCCCACATCTACTCTATGCACTTTTTTTTTTTTTTTTTTTTTTTTTCAACTAAATAATTTTTTTTTCTCATTCGAAAATTCTTCAGAAAAATATAATTGGAAGGTGTTATTTTGTTATTTACATTGTTACTTTATTGTTATAAATAGATTGATTGTATATAAAACATAAATGGATAGTCGATTTTTTCGTTCTGGGTGTTAAAGACTCTAAATTTCTTGGGAATATTTGGATGCTATGTCGAGAACGTTTAAATTCATGATGCCAACAGACCGCCATATGATGTGGAAGAAGACCAGGAAAGAGAAAGAAGAGGAAAGAAGAGGGAAGAAAAAAAAAACACGATTAACAGAAAGAGTGAAAGGGGAGGAAAACGGAATAAGCACTGAAAAAGGTGTAATTACTCATATATGTAATGGATCAAAGGTATATAATTGGAAAATTGAATGAACAAAAAAATAGAATATTAAATATTATTTCTCTCAGTCAAATCACGTGTATCATAATTGCAAAAGTATTTTTTTCTTTTTTTTTTTTGTATTTTACACGAATTAATATTCTATAATAAATAATTAAATACATGAAAATTTTTTTTTTTTTATTATTTATCATTGAATACTGATTGATATAGAATATCGATAAAAATACGTCATTTAATATTGAAAAAATATACAAAATTATTGTGTCACGTAATTTGATGAAATAATTTCAAAAGATTTGATAATACTAGATCAGTGAATACTTTTGTGAAATAGCATTCCACTATAAGTACGGTATCTTCATGGGCATATATTCACATGAGGAACTCGATCCACATGGTAACGAAAGACACAAGAGATATTTCTCTTTCGAGGCAGAGGTTCCGACATGAAGTAGACGAAGACGAGAAGGATGAGGCGAGAATAAAAAAATGAGTGAGAAGATAATAAAAGATAAAAATAATATAAAAAATAAAAAAAAAGTCAAAAGCGAAGAAGGAGAGTAGAGAGTATATCGAGCGAAACATTTGCTTGGCCAGTGAGCCAGAGTGGCGCTCGCGTTTGCCTCGCGTGCAACTGCTTGCGCTGTTGTTTCGTTCACTGAACTAGTTCCCGCTCTTCTTGCCCTCCTTTGCCCCTTGCCTACCCTCTGTGCGTCTCGCTCGTGGCAATCACCAACACACTCAGAGACGTGCACGTCATGCATGAAGCGAGGAAACACGTTCGCGTTCGTTTGCCCATCGAGCTTGAACCGCATAGGGTTCTCCAAGCATAAAGTCCATAAGACTAAGAGAGATAGAAAGAGAATAAAAAAGAGTAAATGAGGATGATTCAAGTGTGTATAAGACAAGAAAATGAAGGGGATGGGATATGTGGTAAAGAACCAGAGCTCTGGCGCATACCGACATGACACGTAATGAGAACGTAGAACATTAGTTCGCTCAGCTATCGCAGATATCACAAATGCTCACACACCATTCGCATTATATACGAAAAAAGAGATGAAACCAACGATGAAAGAGCAATAGTGTGCTGCTGATTGCACCAGGAAAATTAATAATGCGTCGATATATATGGCCATGGCCATACCTGTTTCCTGTTGAGTAGCCCAGGACGAATTTTTTTCACAATACATTTATTTGCGCATTGTTTTTTTCCCTTCTATAATCACCAGGATGTGTTTTGTATTTAAATCATTTTTGTTACATCATTATGTATAGCAATACACATGAATTATGTCACAAGAGACATAATTCATGTGTATTGAAACGAGCAAGACGCATTCGATGTATATAGATTTTATATAATTACGCTACGTCACAGTTGTTCTAATAACACGTAGTCTCACGTTTTTTTTCTCACTCAGCTCTGTTTTCATCTTCTCTTCGTTGCGTGTTTCTGTCGAACTACAGCTACGAGCTGTAATTTAAGACACCAAGAGCTATGGATGCAATCTGGCCATCTACCCCTATTCTTTCTTCTTCTAATCTCTAGTTTTTTCTCTTTTTATCTGTGTGTACACATTGGCTTATCCGAAGGAGCATTCACTATGCATTCACTATGCATTCACTATATGCATATGACATGAGTACATATTGATGGGAGGTTTACACATGGCCTGGCAGCACATTTACTCTTTTTCCTACGAAAAGGAAAAAAAAAACAAAAAAAGAAATAGACAAAATAAAGGGAAACTGTGGTCAAACGAAAGCTATTGAAAGAAAGAAAATGTTGATGACTGAGGACGAGACCTATGCACATCCCTTTCACTACATTGAAATAAAATATAATTTGAAGAAAGAAAATTTTTTTGGTCTTCACTACAATTTATTTTTTTCTTCATATTGTTTTCTTTACGAAGCGAGGAGAAAAAAAAAAGGGAAGATAAATATGGACAAGATATAGTGTACGTTTATATTTGTTGTCTATCAATCTTTTTTATGATTTTATTCGATCCACATATAGACATTGCAGAGTGAGCTTTACTAAATACAATAATTTACATCGATTGGGATTATTCTGTTCGTTACTTATTCAATTGTTTCTTTGTCTATAAAAATGTTTTGTTTATGAATTTTTTTTATTCACACCAAACGACGAAGAACGACAGCAAAGGAGAAGAAAAAACAATTTTCTCCCTTAGCTGTAATGGTATTGGCGGTCGGTACGAAAAAAATCTTATTTATCCTTTGCCTGATCAAGAAAAATTTTAATCAATGTTTTATAATTATAAGCAATTTAATATCAATAATTTTAATTTTTTATTCTTGCAAATGTAGCAAAATCTAATGATTTTTTTTTTTTCTTTGTTCATTTTCGCTTCTGTGATTTTAATAAGTGACACTTACATAAATGAATGTAATTTACTGTATTGAATGAGTGAGTGGTTATTTGTTAATTTTGTTCTTTCATCTTATCATTTATTTCTTCCCATCAATTATTATTATTATTTTTTTTTTTTCCATAATTAATTTGTATTTTTTATTATTATTATTTTTTTTCTTTTTGATCTTCTCAAAATTATTTAATGGAAAACACATTATTATATTCTATTCATATTAAGACATAAGGCTCATAACTTTTTTTTTTGAATACATTTTTGGAATTTCATTTTTAAAAACATCGAGATATTATGGTCAATTTTTTCCATAAATAAATATGAACAATAGCTCGATGTATATATTATCGAATCACCTGTATAAGTAATAATCTATATATTATATATTTTATAATTCCTTCATCATATGTATGTGATTTTATAAAACGAAATTCTATAAGGATATCGACAAAAAAAAAAGGAAAAAATATATATATATATATATCTATACATATAAACTTATGCATATATACATTTTTTTTTTGTTTATTATTTTTTTTCGTTTATTTTTCGTTAAACATTATATACATATGCTTCGATAAATTTTTTCTTTTACAGTTAATATTGTGTGCGAATTTTGTATGATGATATATAATAAATTCTATTTGAATAATAATAAACTCTATTGCTCAATACGATTCTTCTAAAATCACACATTTACGTTATAATATTTATCAATGCAATCTCTTACAAGCATTAAAAAAAAAAAAAAAAAAAAAAAAAACATAAAATGCCACATACGGCATTTTTTACAATATAATGATTGTTTTTTTTTTTTTTTCTTTTCTTCTCTTTTCGTATCTATACAATATTATTTATATATAATTTTATGTGTAATATCAATTCATGTTTCTACATTCATTTGTAATTGTATATATTTATGTGAATAAAATTTATGTTAAAATATACGTTAAGAGTGCATTATAATTGGTATACGACAATTAAACGTTCTAATTTCAATCGGATCAATGAAAGATTTACGAAAAAAAAAAAAAAAAAAAAAAAAAAATCAATGAAACGTGATATTTTTTACATAATTATCACTATTTCTCGAAAATCGTTGCTGTGTCTTTTTATTTAATAATTTTCAATGAGAGGCTGTTTCAATTAATAATAATAATAATTATAATTTTTTTTAGGGGACGGCGAGGAATCGGTGTACAAACATATATAAATTATTTTTGTTTTAGTTTTTTTTTGTTTTTTTTTTGTTGTTGTTTTGCATTCAATTTGTCTTTCTATCCAGTATGAGTAGTCTTTTTTCATTATCACATATTGTATACGTGATAGTAAAGCGATACAGCTGCTTTATAAAATCAAGGTATGCTACTGGGTCACTTTAATAGCAAGTGTACGATATGTGTCGAAAGAAATCGAAGGGTTTGCTGAGGATCAAGGAAAACTTTTATCTTCAACCTTTTTTTATTATTATTATTTTTTTTTGTTTTCCGTAAAAAAAAAAGTCATTATATATTTTTTTTAATTCGATGCACACGTCGTCGTTGATTTTTCATGGCCAATTAATACTATTGGTCAACCTACCTTTATCCATCGGTCGATCGAATATTCCAATGCAGCGAGCCACCTACAAATATACGATATATTATATATAACAAATTTCATATATAAATAATACAGTGATTATTTATAAAATAATTTATATTTTTCATTATGAAAAATAGAAAAGTATTTTAATCATTTGAAATATCTGATTTAAAAAAAAAAAAAATAAAAATAGCGAATCTATTCTTTGCCAAAAATTTTTCTTTATTTTTACCGCTTCTTATCCATTTCCGATTCTGTAGCAAATGTATAACTTCTTTGAGTTGGATCAGGCGGTTGCAATTCAAATGCATGTTTTCGACCGCCAGAATTTGGTGCACTGCCGTGGACTCGAAAACCATGAAGACAAGCCACACCAAATGCCTTCTCAGCATTAGCATCGTCATAGAAATAAAGTGCCGCATCTTTCAATACACAATAACGTCTTGACCAGCCGGTGGGTGATGCGGTTTTACGTGCACGATTTTGTTGTTTGCTCAAGTAACCAAAACAATCCGGTCGCTGTATGGTACATGCCGGCATCTGCTGCATCCTCAACGAAGCATCCAACCATGTGTCAGCCTGAAAAAAAAAAAAAAAAAATATATAAAAATATAAAATGTTGAAAGATTAAAATGTGAACGTAATAATTTTGCATATATTTTCAATAATAGGATTATTGGATTAAAAATCAATGCAAAGGTCTACCTGATTATTTCTCTCCACTGCTTCACGAATGACAGTTGTCCATCGTTGTGCAGCCTCGTCATTATCTGCTGCAAGGTAGTGTGATGGTGCACCATGTTTGCTAATAACAAAACTGTGGGCTTTTATATCAGACGTTGTCTCTACATCGTATTTTAAAAGCATCACTGCACCCACTGGTTGGGAATCCTGTATGGATAATATTTAAAAATTAATATTCATTCAATTGAAACTCTATAAAAATCAATGAGAGAAACGTACCGTATCAGTCTTGTAATAATAAAGGCAATTATCACGTCGTAAAGCAAACCATCGTCTCACCCATCTCTCTGTTGTAACACCAGATGAATTGGGTGTTGTTGCACGTCGCCACAGATATCCCGAACACAATGCAACCTCAACATTCTCTTTTGTTCCACCGCGAATAACTCTTGGTGCTAAAACATTACAAGTTCTCGCAACTTTCAACTCCAATATATCCGGTCCTGAGTGTGCCAATCGTACAACTTCCGAATGAGTTGAATCCATAACACTCCGACCATTGACCGACATTATTATATCGCCAACTTCGAGCCCACAACTTTCGGCTGGTGTATCGGGTTCTATTGCTGACACCACTACCGGTTTTGATCCATGAATTCTAAAACCGAATTCACCATCTGCCTCACGTTTTACTATCACCGTTTTGTCGCTTTCTGAAATAAAAAAGGCATAAAATTAATTATTTATTATCGTGAAGATGAACTTTTACACAAAGAGTCTTTTATTTATTTTATTTATTATTATTATTTATTATTATTATTATTATTATTATTTATTTATTATTTTTATTTTTTTCATAGTTCTAGAATACGCAGGGAAAAATATGCCTTGACCTGAATAATATGATAAGGTACGAGAGAATAAAAAAATGGATTATCGAGTGAAAATATAATATGTAAAACTATACACGTACACATGTATAATTATATACACTAAACATACACATACACACACACACACACACACATACGCGAAAGAAAGAGAGTTGCGCCATCCAGTGGAAAGGGGTCGTGAACGCATTGTTGATGGTATTACTCATCGTATCTTTTCTTCGTGTTATTTTTGCTCTGATGTTATATAGCGATTTATGTATATAGATCCACTGTCAAAGATCCAATACTGAATGCCATGTGAGTGTTACCAATTCATAATCATCTGACAGATATCAACGAGTATATGAGCTCAAGAAATTTGATTTATTCATGTCGAGGACATGTATGAATTTATTTTGTGTATCAAGATATTTGTATATTCATTCATATTGTATATATACGATTATCTAGTTGTCTAGTCACCAGTCTAGCGTTTTGTTGAGTTGATTAACAAGGTCGAGGCTTCGACAATTTGCCAAATTTCTTCTGTACCAATTTTCTCAATATTCTAGTAGCTTATTGTGTAAAAAATATCATACCAATAATATAATTTTAGTATTCATCTGTAGTTTGCATTGTCTACAATTTTTTTTTTTTTAAAATCATTAATTATTATTATACCCGGGTATGTTTTTTTGTTTAAGTAACCAATACACAATATAAATTTATATATATATATATATATATTTTTATATTTATTTAGAATATTTATCAATATATTTTACCAGACACCCGTGCACCAAGCTTTGATAGTGCTTGTCCCTCACGGCACCATACTCTTAACATACACTTGAGTAATTCTTCGAGTGAGCGCTTTAATGACACATTTTCTGCTATATTTGATGGATATTCACTGCCTACTGAATTGCACACCATTTTATACAATTTTTAAATACCAAATACAAATGTTTTTATTGCTATTTTCAACACAGTTGAATAATTATTGATTGATAAATATTAATGAACAAACGGAAAATCAAAAATTCAAAATATATCCAACACTTTGACTTTGTTTTCACCGATATTTTTGTTCACTTCGTATTCTGATACCAATTCAATTAACTCAAATAGAATTCGAATAATTTCAAGAATGAATTTACAGGAAATACGCTCCTGGTGTGGTATACAAAAAGATGATAAAGAGTAATTATACGACAGACGAGTGCAGGCCGTGGTGATACACAGCCAACGGCCTCATGGAATGCGACTCCGGCGCCCTGACCCACTGACTGTAGCCAAAAAGCTTTCTTATTCTCCTTCCTTCTCTATCTTCATTTTCTGGCTAATGTTCATTCCCCCTCTCTGACCACTTCAAGTTCCGACCCTATAGAATTTCTGACCCTTTCGATTTCATCATGACGAAAATTAAATAGAAGAAGTTATTAGTCAATATAATTTTTTCAAGTATCAATAATAATATTAGTGATGATGATAATGATGATAATAATAATAATAATGATGATGATGATGATGATGATGATGATGATGATAGAGAAAAAAATGTAAATATAAAGAATAGGAGATTGAACCGTATGCGTCAGCACGACGCCATCATATGCCATCGTTTTATATTTAGGTATAAGTGTGTGTGATGTTACGTGAGAATTATTTTCAGATTGAGAAAGGAACGCGTGCTTTAATGTTCCTTTCCTTGCATACTGCTGATGCCGTTAATGTTGACTCTTTTATTTTATTTCTTACGCTTTTGTGAAATTTTACAGAATACTGTGCTCACTTAAATACTGAAATAAATCGTAAAATTATTTTATTTTTGCACTCATCACTATCTCGTATACTTTTGTGGATAATTGTAGTATAAAATATTGAATTACAATTATATAAATTATGAGAAAAATTATAATATTGAAAAATATATATATATATATTTTTTTTTTGAATACAATAATTATGGAAATATATCGATGAGAACGAAAGAACGAGAAAAATTCAAGGAACGCAATGGGAATGCGAGCAAAGAGGTAGTATGAGAAAGAGGGAGAAGACTATCGAATCGACCGTGGTGGAGAGTTGATTAAAAATAAAACCGACCTTCATTTTATTGGTGTGAAACGTCAAACGATTTGATGATGGTGGAATGCAACATTCACGTCATCGTATCAGTTTAACTTTAATGCTTTTTTTTTTTACCAATGTCACCGAAACACTTTTTATGCACGAGAGAAAAATTGATAATAGTATAAAACTATGTGGACACTATTTAATTAACAATACTTACCAAAACTCTTACTCTGAATTCGTTTGTACATTTCGCCGCTACTTTTACGATGTACCATTCGATGTGTTGCTGCTTTGTACTTTTTTCTAAAGCACTTTTCACTTTCAGTTGATCCTTGGGAACCTCTTCTATCCTTAATTAAACCCTCCGACGATTCATCATCACCATCTCGACTATCTGGTCGCTTCCATGCGTGGCTCTCCTCTAATTCTCCAATGTAAATCCACTCATTACCGGTGTATGGCTCTACATATGTGTCTTCGTCCTCTCGATCTATCAAATTAATATGAAAACCTCATGTTTATTCAATAAGAAAAATTGAATAAAAATTAAATAATAAAAAATATCAATGCTTACACGCAAGACTCTCCATGCTAACATCGGTACTCCTCGCTTGGAGTCTTTTTCTAATTCCATCTTCAATCGAGCCTCTATTGGATGATTTACCTCCACGTTCTTCAGATTTGGCACGAACATCAGATCTACTATTATTTCGATGATACCTTCGTTCACCTCGGTCCTCTGACCGATATCTTTTATCCAATTTCTTATACAATCTATGAGTGATGTGTTTGGTAGTAGTGACACGTGGACCTTCAGGCGAATCAGCAAAACCCGCAGGTGGTTGTACAATCTCCTCTGTGACCTTAAATAATTGTCATTATTTCAATGGAATTTGAATTCGAAAAATTTTCCACTTGACACACAACGTGAAAACAAAAAAAAAAAAACAAAAAAAAGACCGACCTCTTTTCCACAATTTTGACAGTGAAGTGCATCGTGATGAGCGTGACAAGATTGATCAGCATTTTCACTGTAAAATACGTTATCACTACCCGGACTCACTGATCGTAATGATTCAGCAGAAAGTGCTTTCAATCGTGTCTCAGAAGTTGGTGACTTGACAATAATCGCTGTATGTCCATTATGTCCAGAATTACACTGATAACGTCCACCAGAACTCAAATGACCTGAGCAAACATCTTCGATTGGTCGAGCACGTCGACGTGGTAAACTCCCCGTTAATGCGGCATTTTTATCCTGCATTATATAGTTAAATTTGCACACATTTTTCCGACAAGAGTTGCCATAGCTTACACACTCAATAATTTATTGATTATCAAATGCACACTCATAACTTACCTCGTTACTTCTTCGTCGTGCTGATATATGACTACTAGTTTTTCTACGAGGACTTTCGCGAGTTCGTCTGTGTCTTCCACCTTCTTGTAAATGAGAATGATGATGGTGATAATGAAGCATATAACAATGATGACTGCAGCTTGAATCATCAGATGTTGGTATCTGTACAGGATCATCGATAGATTCTCGTATCCAATCGTCTCGTTGGGGACTTTGAGATAAAGTTGATAACGGTGATTGAATGGCATCACGTTTTTTACTGCTTCTGTATGGAACACGACTGGCGTTGAGCTTCGTTCGTGGTCGATGTCGATGACTGGGTGTTGGGCTGATATCAGTGTTGTTAATATGGATTTCACCGGTGCGATCTTGCTGATGGTTATGATCGATTTCAAGACCACTAGAAAAATCTAGAGTGAAATTTTTCTTTCGTTTATGCTGTTCATCTTCAGCCCAAGTATGTTCGCCGGATGAGGATACAGCATAAACACCTGAAGATGAATGATGATGCTCTTGGGAAGTTTGTAAATGATACTGAAAATATTGTAAATTTTTTTTTTTTACACCACAAATAGTTTGATAGATAGTTTGATACGATAATAGAGTCTCGTACATCATGATCTACTTCTACGTCAGATGTATGTCCACTTAATGGAGCAGTTGGATAAGTCTTTGTACACTGAAAATCAGGTCCAGCGTCATTAAGGTCATAGCTACCAGAGCTACTGCTACTCGTTGAATGCGCTGGTGATGGTGGTGCAGTTGTGGTGATGTCAAAAGGTATTTCAATTTTCTCAACAATCGCCTTAGGACTCGTGGGTTCTTCAATGACAGCCTATACATCATCAAATGAACCACGCACATATACATACATAGAGATGGTAATAGATCAATATAATATGGATGAGATATTTGTTTTAAAAGTAAGCAAAAAAAAAAAACAAAAAAAAATGTGGTAATAGTGCAATAAATTTTATATTATTTGTTTCAAAAGTTGTTTACCTCACTTCGTGCTAGACTATAAATGGAACTAGCACTCTCAAATGAACTACCATCAGCGGCTGTGGCAGTAGTTGAAGCAGATGCGGATGGTATTGCACTGGACGACGAGTGATAAGCACCAGGTTTCGACCACGAACTTGTTGTGGCTGATGTACTAGTTCCCGCTGTACCGGTACCGGTTGATGTGTTGGCAGTGACATAATCCTCCGTCGTAGATGCTTCAGACAGGTCAGTTGTGTTTGTCCTGCCGGAATCTGTGCGCCCAACGCTAAGACCTATTTCACTTGATGATTGCGATTGTGGTTGAGAGTGTGTTGATCCAGGACTACGTCGTCGTAGCCCACCGAATGGCCGTCCATTTGATAAACGTGATTGTTCACTGGGTAGATGGGAAAAAAAATTTTTAATCTTAAAAAAAAAAAAAATACGAACATGAATCAATTGATAGGAATAAATTATATCAAGTTATACATGAGTGATGTTGGAGCTTCTAAACGTAATCGAGGACTTGGAGGATTTATATCAATCTCATCTTCAACATCCAAAGCATCAGTATCCATTGATGAGCGTTGTTGATGTTGAAGCATGAGAAGATGTCGTCGGCGTGATGATGGCGTTAGTAAATTCAATGAATCGGCTTGGAGAACAGTTGCCTGCGACTCATTCCAAATTCCATCGCTATGATCTTTTGTCACATCATTTGTCAATGAATCACTCGAAGCAAAGGGTGATGATACAGTCCCGACTATTGGACATGTGCGCAAGAAACTCGGTCGACGAATTTCATATTGTGGATTTTCCTCCTCAACGGTCCGAGTACCTAAACGAATTATCATTTCATCGATATAATTATGTGCAATGTAGGTCAAGAATATCATTAATAACCTTTAGTTTGTATGGGTGATGTTGGCGATGTGGGTAATGATCGTGGGAGAATAAAATCACTGGATGTAAGATCCTGTACACCATCTTCTAATGAAACGCTTCGTTTTCGAAACAGTCCTCGACGAATTATATTTTCGTGAAATTCCTAAATATTAATGATATATTTGTATAAATATTTAACATTGAAAAATTATGTTTACAGATAAAAATAATAATTATTGTATACCTCTTCATTATATTCATCGTGGAGTGGCGAAGTGATCCTCAACAATGACAAGTCATCGGGCGTGGACGAGAATTGGACGGGTGGCCTGACAAGTCTACTCCATGGATCATGATAATTTCGCCGACAAGTATGAGGATAACTTGGTGCACTAGCTTCATCCACCAGTTCTCGTCTTTCTACTTGAATTTCACCATCTGATAATGTTTTCTGGAGGGGAATAGGTCGTCTCCACATCATTGGCATTTGTCTGAGCATTGTACGAGCATCGGGAGACACGGGTGCAGGTTTAAAATCAATGAAAATTTCTTTATCCTCTTCATTCTTCACTGTATCAGATGAATTTACGATACACTCATTTGATAGATTTTGCCAATCATTATCAGTTGTTGGTGACATTGGTGGTGTATCAACGAGAAACGGTGAACGCGGCGGTTCTTCACTCTGTGTTCGTTGAAGAGGCTCATGATCAATGTCTTCTTTTGCACCACTACTACCTAAAGGGGTACCAAATTGACCTGCCTCCGAGTAACTCTTGGTCAATTTCCTACCATTCAGTATTCCATTAGTTTGCGCGCCTTGTGAAACCATTTTGACACGTTGAATTGTTCTGGGGCTCAAGGTTACAGGCGGAATACGGCGAAAATCGGCGGGAAGTTCAGTCTGAGTTGCTTGAGTTTTCATTGGACCTCTTTTAGTTTTTTCTGAAAAATTACACGAAATTTTATCGTAGCGAAAAAAATGTTTTTTTTTTTTTACTATTAACATACCTAAAACGACAATTTTAGTTTCAGGTGGTGGATAAGAATGAATTATTGGTGCTGATGTTATTGGTACTTGAGCAGTTGGTTGTGAATCAATTAAACGCTCAGGATTTTGTGGTCGTGGTGGACTCCGACTTAGTGGTGGTGCCACATCGAAAGAGGTGAGAGTGTGAGAACGGGCAAAGCTCACGTGCTTAGACTTGTGAACTCCCGAATGTGGTGTACCTGGTTGTAAAACTGATCTTGGTCCCTCCAACTTCATGGAATCCTCATCTTCTGGTAGCCATGTATAACTAGTAATTTATAGTAATGAAAATATTTTGATACATTTATATGTTTTTATGCTGTTATTATTTCATCATCTATATAATCACTCTCTTTAATAAATAAATTGAAATAAATTAAATAAAATTTATAATTATAAAAAATTATAAAAATTATAAAAAAAAAATAAATTAATTAATTAAAAAAAAAATTAAATAAAAAAAATAAAACAAAAATAAATAAAATAAAATAAATAAAAATGAAATTAAAAAAAATTAAATTAAATAAAAAAAAATAAAAAAAATTAAATTAAATAAAATAAAATAAATTAATTAAAAAAAAAAGTAATAATAATAATAATAATAATTCAATGTTTCATTTATTTTTATTTTTTTAATTATTATCAAAAAATTTAATATGGCAATTTGTCAAAGTTGGCTGTATTGGTATCAAGTGTATTAACAATAATGTATTTGATGCTCTCACCGTTTTGGATCGGGCAAAGTACAAAATGATGTGGGTCTACGCCGAAAGTATGAACTTTCCATCCACTCATCGTCATCAAAATCATCATATCGTGATATCCCACGATGATATGTCGGATATGGCTGCTCATAAAGTATTTGAAAGGGTTTTCGTGGATAGGGAGCATCACAAATATTTTCATCACTGGATGCACTTCGTACGCATGCCGATAATATTGACACACGTGTCGCTGTACATGGCGATGGTCCTTTGGTCGATAAACAACCAAATATACCACTACTTGATTTTTCAACTGCATCCAATTGTCTACTTGTTATGCAATATTGCTCCTTGAAATCTTCACGTGAATACATTGGTGTTGAACGACGATTCCAGTCAAGTATTGAATTTATTTGAATGTCAACTTGTGTTGATACATCTACCTATTGAAAATAATTTTTCATTTTTTTTTTTATTTTTTATTATTAAATGTATTTTATTCTATTGTTTATCACTCTTAATATTATTATTTTCATTCATATAATTTCTCTTTGTGTTCAATAAACAAACCTTAAAATGTAGTACATGATATTTTACAAATAATTGATTATCGCGAGGTAAAAGAAAACTTAATATCTAATTATATATACTTTTATGCGCTACATTGAGTACAATCAGAACAAAAAAAAAAAAAAAAAACTATGAAAATACTGAAGATAAAGATAAATGAAAAATCGTAGTTGGTTAGTTTGAGTAAAAAAAAGAAAAATATGCAGATCGAAGCTTTTCATCTATCAAGCTCGAGGTACCCTCAAGGCAATACAAAGGTTGAGTGAATCCTCTCTTCTTCCTTCTATTTATTACCCCATATTTCTTTTTCTCCCTCTTTCAATATTTTATCATAATTGTCCATCGGTTCTATTAACGTCTACTATAATATTATATATATTTATGTATATATAAATCGAATGGAAAATATTATATACACAAACAGAGAATTCATCCAACAATAATCAATTATCTACATATACTTCCATTTCATCAACAATACGAAACAAGTGAAATGAATCGGAGATTAAAAGTCAGCTGGAAAAAAAAAAAATGAATAAGGTCCAATACAACAATACAGTGTGAAACAACTAAAAGAAAAAAAAAAACAGTGTTTTGACGATAAAATGCTCGGACAGTCATGTCAAAGGTAAATAAAACAAATGTATATAAAACAAAATATTGTCTTTTTAATAGTAGGAAAATAAATTTCTATACGTTCATACTATATTTAAGAGTTATATTAATCATCAAATAAATAAATTTGACACTTATTCAGAAGTCAAAAAAAAAAAAAAAAATCATGCAAGCTCATCCAATAAATTTATAAAAAGTACATCAATAATTATCTACATGTATTTATTGCATTTCTTTTATCGGACCTGCGGGTGATTACCAATATGTGTCATAGAATTGGAATTAATTCCAACAGAATCAAGATTTCTCGGGTCCATGGCAATTTCTGCAGCAGATGTGCCGGCAGTCTTAATATAACCGCGTGGACGTCCCATTGGTCTGATGGTGGCTGTCACTCCGGCCATGCCCCTTACGTTTCGAATGTGTTCAACACCCTCAGCCGCACCCCGTCTGTTCAGTTACGTGAACTCCTTGGACTTATCGATCTTCCCCTTGTGCCTTTTTCACTGCGTCCACCACTTTGACAAAATGAGAAATAGTTCGAGAAAAGAGGGGCATTGAATTTTGTAATCACAGATATACTCTGTGTGCTTTCACAGTAGTTTCGATCAGGACCTAGTCAGACACTTTGCTGTAATATTAGATGAGAAAATTGTCACGACCTAACTCCCCAGCTACTTTACCTATTATTATTATTATTATTATTATTATTATTATTATTATTATTTTCCTACTCTGAGTACACGAACTTTGCATGTACACTGTATTACACATCGATAAACATATTTTCACATTATGTCAGGATATTTTTATATTCGTTATGTTAACGTACTTGGAATGGGATTATTATACTTTGAAAACATTGAATAAAAAAATCACATATAAAAGATATTGTAATTTTTATAAATTATTATTTTTTATTTTCACCAATTGAATAAAATATGGACGGATGTATTAAATAATATCATTCACTCACTCATCTTTATATTATTGAATAACATTAATATTATTTATTATATATTTCACATATCTGTATTTATTCATATGAATTAAAAATTTTATATTTGATTTTTTTTATTTATTTTTATTTATTTAACATAATAAAATGAATAGATATACGGATTAAAATTTTTTTTTTTTCCAAATAGTAAATAACACTTGATTCACAGAATAAAACTTAAAAATACAATTTAATCGAGTACAAGACAGAAAAATGAAACTATTATTATTTTTTAATACCATAATGAGGAAGAATCGTCCAGTGATCGGGCGAAAGCGACCACGGGCGTCGTCGACACCGCGCGCGCCCTGACGCCTACTCTCACTCACGATGCGCGACCAGACATAGAGGGATGCTGAATGAAGATGCAGTGGGGGAAATGAGAGAAGAAAAAAATATGGATAAAATTGTTGTGTGAGGGAGAAAATATTGTCGAATGGGATGACTAGAAGTGGCAAGTGTAAAGGGGATGAATACAGGCTGAAGAAGAGGCGAGGGGGATGATGCGCAGGAGCATGCACTGGACCAGTGGTTGCTAGGGGTTACCGCGCGGAATTTTTTATTCTGTACTGCTCACACACATTACTCATCCTGTTGAGTATAAATTATTATTTATATAAATTAACCATAAATTATCAATATGATAATTAATCAAAATTACTAATTTTATTTATTTGTAAAATATCTTCATTGAAGTCTAAATTGAAAACAGTTTATTTAGTTTATTATATTATGGATAGGATTCAATTTGGAGTTGGGTTAAATTGGAATTTTATTATCATCAGATGAAGCAATTTTCTGTCTGAGTAATCGGCTTTTTTCACTCATGGTAAGTTCGTGACAGTAGATTGGATAGAAATCGTTGCAAAGTGCTGATAAAAATTTGTGGTTAGTGTCTATGCTAAATGAGTCGTGATACTCAACCCAAGTAAATTAAGTAAACATGATATTTCATGAGTGGTCTGTGTGCGTGTAAACCCCACTCAATACTCATTACTTCAAACTAAGTACTACCATCCATCAAAGTCAAAGTTTTTCAACCTGAAAACCAAATTCAATTTCTTTCCAAAACGAGGGAAGAAAGAAAAGGTAACGGGAAAAAAACGTAGTGAATTATAGAGAATAAAACTTTTGAAGAAGTAGGAACAAAAAAAATATATATATGAAAAAATATATTGATATAATTTTGTTTGTAAGATTTACTTTTCATTTAAAGACTGGAACGATAGATTGAAGAAAGATTTAGCGAGCAGTTGCCAACGCCATCTGCTCACCAATGATCATAAATAAACTGACGAATTTATAGAACACATTGAAAAAAACCAGAACTGAAATACAGCAACAGAAAGAGAAAGAAGTTTCAGTACAACATGTTCCTGTGCACGTATACCATATAATTTGTTATATTCAGTGTAAAAATAAAATAATAATAATAATAATAATAATAACAAAAAATAAAACAAAAAAAATATATTTTATATATATAATAAAAATAAAACAGTGGAATAAAAATTAATCCTGTCAAGATGACAACAATAAATTAATTTATCCAAAAATAATGTAGAAATAATCCAATTAAAAATAATGGAATTAAATAATCGTATAATATTGAATGTCGGTGGCGTCAGACATGAAACATATAAATCAACGTTAAAAAAAATTCCAGCCACTCGTCTGTCACGATTAACTCAATCACTTGTAAATTATGATCCAATTCTCAATGAGTATTTCTTCGACAGACATCCAGGCGTTTTTGCCCAAGTCCTTAATTATTATCGTACGGGAAAGCTTCATTATCCGAGCGATGTTTGCGGTCCGTTATTCGAAGAAGAGCTCGAGTTCTGGGGCCTTGACTCCAATCAGGTTCGTTTGAGAGGATGTACTTGACTAACGCGAGTTAAGGGAGGAAGAAATGGGTGGCTATAGCGGATTGCATGGGCAGAAAACTGTAGAGAAGAGAAGTAGCCATGGAGAGTGAAAAGGTGATTAAATAACATCAAGCCGATAATTTAACCCGATACGATAACTTCTCTTGCTTCTCCCCTCACATTTCTTCACTGTGCATATAATCTGAAAAAATTATTTGCAAGTGGAGTAACGTGAACGAAAGTGTAAGACTAAAATAAATCACTCAAAAAAATCTATATATATATTAAAAAAATATACAAATGCGAAAATTTAATGAATGTAACCTATTCATTCTCCATCAAAGGAATAAAATTTGCATAATATAAATCCATATTGATATTAAGTCAAACATCAAGTGGAAAATAAATGAAATAAGGTTAAAATAATTAACTTCACACTTTATTTATTCGTATATTTATTTATTTCATTTTTATATGTATAAATATATTTTTTTTTTTGCTTTTGATAAATCTGGGAATGGAATATTTGATAAACATAGTTCTATTTCAATCGAAATTTTTTCTTACTGTCAATGTTAGCGCTACAGCTGCTGATGTTGCTTCACGTACACAATATTATAATACTAGTGTATACGTCCGTTACGCTTGGTATCGTAAAGTTTCCGGACGTTAGCGCCTTAACGGCCACATACAAACTCCTCTCGTCCCGGCTCTTTAACAATGTATTTCAACCGAATGCCATGTTATATATAAATTTTCATACACGTATACGTAAAATGTTGGTTTTTCATCACTTTTTTCTTTTTTTCTTTGCATTCGTAACACCCTCTCGCTACACCATAACTGCAAACTCGCCGTTCTATTCTTCTGCGTGCTTATCTCATTTTCGAATCTCTTCCACTCTCTCATTCTCTGTTTTTCTAATGTCCTCCCTTCGGCCTACGTTCTTTCTGTGTACATGGCAAAGTTTATCACTATGACGTGAGTTCACACTCGGATATGCGAATACAAAAGTTTCACTAGTGCCACTGCTTCACTTTAACAATCATCAGTATACGATCCAATATCATTGGTATATATTTCAAAGTAAACGGAATTTCAAACATTATTAGGTCATATGAAACATATATAATCATATTAATTTAACGGTCTTTAACTTTAAAATTAGTTTATTATGCCATTTCATTTCATGAGTCTATGAAGTCAAATTGCAGTAACGTGATATTGAATCGTAACCTTATTATTATATTAACAGCGCAACGAATTCTCTTAATGTCGTGAATATCGCATCTTGTAATGTTACAACATTTCGTTATATTACATATAATATAATATATATGTATGAATTTATGTGTATATACCGGTGTATACAACACAATGATGGTAATGTTCAGGTGGAGCCCTGTTGCTGGAGCACTTATAGCATTCATCGTGATACTAAAGCAACACTGGCAATTCTTGACAGTTTAGATGAAAATAAAACCGAGCCTCATGATCAGGATGTAGCACGTTTATTTGGTTATGAGGAGAATTATATTCGTGGAGAATTGACAAAGTGGCAGAGATTAAAGCCCAAGATATGGACGCTCATCGATAAGCCTTATTCATCTACCTCAGCTAAATGCATTGCCATTTTATCCATTGTGTTCATCTGCTTTTCTGTACTTTCATTTTGTTTAAAGACCAATCGTAATTCAAGATCAAAAATTGATAATAAGTTTGTAGATAATGAACAACGGCGCGAAGTATTTTATTACATTGAACACGTCTGCAATGCATGGTTTACTTTGGAGATAATCATTAGGTGTTTGGTGAGTTATATAATAATTATTTAATTTTTGTGTCTTTTGTTTTTGTTTTTTTTTTTTTTTTTTTTCAATACTATTTTTGATATTCCAATATGCACTTGGCACCTTTGATACACAATATTGGATTTCTGCTAAAATATTCTCTGACCCATCACTCTATTTACATATGTCGCATCCCTCCATGTTTCTCCTATATGTATATTTTAAACCATATTAACTAGTAGAATTTTCAAACAAAACGAGGAAGACGAATAATGTTTTGCAGGTCAGCCCTAGCCTAAAGCAACTCGCTACGTCCCCAGTAAACATGATCGATATCACAGCAACACTGAGTTTCTACACCGAACTGTTCATGACAAAATCAAATGCCTATCTTGAAGTATTTTCAATTGTTCGAGTACTTAGACTATTCAAGTTGACCAATCACTCACCAGGCTTAAGAATACTTATTCATACATTTAAAGCATCCGCTAAAGAACTTGGATTGCTTGTATTTTTTCTAGTTCTAGGAATTGTTGTGTTTGCCAGTTTAATTTTCTGTGCTGAACGCCTCCAGGTAATCTAGAGCTTCTGTATGATACCGTCTATTTGTGATGTAGGTTAATTTTCGGTTTTTTTTTTTCTCTTTTATTCACTATTTTCTTCAATAGGATAATCCTGACAATGACTTTGATAGTATTCCGAAGGGATTATGGTGGGCTTTGGTTACTATGACTACTGTTGGCTACGGTGATATGACACCAAAAACATTTCCTGGAATGTTCATCGGTGGTTTATGTACACTAGCTGGTGTTCTAACAATTGCCTTGCCAGTACCAGTGATTGTCAGTAATTTTTCTATGTTTTATAGTCACAGTCAAGCACGCAATAAATTACCGAAGGAACGACGTAAAATTTTACCAGCAGAAGTACCGCATAGGAGTCGCCGAATCAAAATACTGAACAACTATGTTGAGATGTCGAGTCAACTTCTGGCAAAAACTTTGCCAGGGAGATCGATGATAGTAGCAGCTCCCTTGCCACGATCAGGTGACTCCAATGTCAACACTATCGATCAGGTATACTATATACTTTAACTTATCATTAATCATTTAAACTGAAGACACAATGTATTACGTTGAATAAGAACATTTATTTCCGAGTTTTGACTTGCATTGAATTTCTTTCAGTGCATCAACTCAATTGATACATCAACGATGCATGAAACGAAAATTCGAATGTCGGTGGAGAAAGAAAAAATTGATAAAATGATTGATAATGAAGATGATTATGATAATGATGATGATGATGATGATGTTGATAATGTTTATAATGACGGTAGGCAAAAAAAAAGGAAAGATTGAGAAAGTTTCACATTAAGTGTAAAAGTGTACGGTAAACGATGTGTCTACGTGTTATTGCCGAAACGCCACAAGGAAGAACATGAGAGCAAAATGGAATAGTTTGGGGGGAGGAAGGGGGGGGGGGGGGGAATAGAAAAAGATTCAATTGTTTCTGTAAAATATTTTTCTGTAAAGTGAAATGTGAATAGACTGAAAGAATGAAAAACAAAAAAAGGAAATGATTGACAAGTTTCGTAGCATTTCGTATCTTCACCACTGTCAAATCTAAGCGGGAAAATTCTTCGTTCTTTGTCCCAACGCCTCTCATTGATCCCCCTCTAGCCTAAAGACGAACAAAGAACTGGTGACTGCTACCCCTATGTCAGTTGACAGAATAAAATATCCCACAGACGTTTGCATACCGATATCCATTTTCCTTCTCCATTTCTTATTCGTTATGTATTCTTTCATTTCCCCATCTCAAACTCTTATATGAAAACAAATAACATTTCTATTATGTGGTAAGCCAACAAAATTACCAACAATACTAAATTGAATGAAACAAAATAGATACAGAATAATTTCGGTTTTATATTTTTAAAAACTTATTTTAATTCCATCTTCCTTACTAGGCCACTGTAATTTATTCATTGAATTTATTCCGCAAGTTTTTTCATACTATAAACGAAAGAATGAAAAAATAAAAAAATAAAAAAAATAAAAAAAATAAAAAAACTACTATGAGATGATGCGCGTGGCATGTACTCTCTCCCGCTCAACGGTTAACTGCGTGACGCTTCCATACGAGGGCGCACGCGTCGTTCATCGACCGAGATACCTGCGTTTGCTACACAATATTTCCTCATTTCATTATTGAAACGTGTACGGTTTGAAGTATACATTTAATGAACGTTCAAAGTAATAAATGAATGCAGACGAAATTGACTAAAAAAGGAATACAAGTATAGCAAACTTATTTTGAAATACAACAGGCAGAAAATTACAAAAGTACTTTTATGGTATGCGCAATTCTTGAATAAACGCATAAGAAGCCAGACTTTACATCTTTACTGAAAATATTTATCTCATACTTTCATCACCATGCTCTGTTACAACCACTTCTTAACCTAATGAAATTTATTATGAAATAATGAGGAAATATTGACATGCATAATTATATTCTTGATGAGTTGATTCTTAGTAAAGAGGATCGACATCAGGCGTGAGACTATTTACCTTGAAAAAGTCACTTGATCGATGCTTTCAAGATTCACCGTTTTAACACTTCGGAAAGAGGGACCACGGAGAGGATAATACTGAGTCGCTACTTGAATATAAAATTTAAACGATGGTTTAGTTCTCAAGATTATCTCTAACCAATATTCATTTTTTTTCCATTGTTTATCGTGATATAGTATAAAATGAGCCGTTTCACCGATAAGTGTGTATTTATTTCACAAATATCTATACCGTATTTTCCACTTCAAACATCTTAGTAACAGTCTTTCATCAGGCTCATTTAAGGTTGAGAATGAAGATATTAACAAACATTATCTAGCTTACGCGTGAGTCGTTAAGATAGACATACTCTTATGAAGAGGGACATTAGCGCAAAATTTCCGCAGTCTGTTGGGACATTTGTTGATGCACAATTTATCTTCAAGGATATTAAGCATCAAAAGAAAACCAAGTTAATAGCTATTGCTTATTGTTTGGAAAAATCGTGAGTGGAAAACTAAATCAAAGTAATTCTCACCCTCCAAGATACTTTCAATACTAACTGCCATTCGTGAGTAGGCTGGCAACATATCGAGGATTGTGGAGATTAAACTGATGGCAGTGATGTTGGGTGGCCGTCACAGTTAGAATCCAAATCACGTTCTGAAAAGACCCTCAACCTTGAGAAGTTCTCTGTTAGTATCAGGGAGAAATTTTTTTCTGTCCAAGTGGGGTGAACAACGAAATACGAGGGCTGAGAATTTACAGAATGACATAGGCGTATTTTTGTTACTATCTCTATTTAGTCATGTGACTTTTATCATACTGAAACATCCAAATTCTTACTCATTGACTCTCTTTTTTTTTTTTTTTTTCCTTTATAAACAATGAGTTTTCACAACTTTCATATATAGATATACATGTATGTACATTACTCTGTAATTCATGTTCTCAGTTGGCTTATTAACTATGGCCAATTTGCATGGATACAAGAGACATTTTCTCCTAAATCATGATGAGAATTATATGTACATGCATATAAATAAACATTCATATATGTAGCAGTGTAGAAGGAAGCCGTTTATAATGGAAATTTTGTGGGTGACAGGTGTGAGGCTTTCCGTGGGACACCTGAGCCATCAAATGATCTCTAAATATTTCAACAAAGTATGTTCATCTAATCCTCACTATATTTGAATGTCTTTATTTAATTATATATAATATCTTGTTAGTAAGGCTGAAAGTCAAAAAACAATTTGCAGGATAGGGTAAACCCGCTGTCAATTAGGTAGTGGGTGATTTCTGAAGTTTCTTTATATACAGACAGTTTGTTGTATCAATTGGACTCGTAATTATTTCTTTCATATATGAAACTTTCACTCATATATATATACATACGTATTTTTAGAAATAGATATGCCATAATGGTAGCGAAGTAGAGGGAGAGAACTATTCATCACTGTGATGAAAAGTCAACGGGGTAGTCATTCATTGGTGAACACACTGGAAAAATTCTCACCCCAATTTTTTATTCTTTATTACTCTTTTATTTTTACAAGCCAAGTACGAGTTTGTTGAAGAACAAAATATAAAAATAGAAATATCATATACATCTATATATACAAAGTGTACTTGTAGCGTTGCTATTTGCACAATGAGATTATAATTGCTTCTTATTCATCGTATTTATTTTTTATTTTCATTTTTTTCTTTTGTTTTATATATTTGTATAACACCAATGTATAAAACTGTAACGAGAACAGTGATAAGTAGTACCACTACTTTTGGTTATTACCCACAATAAGATTTTCCACTTCGTCAAATCTTGTCACCGAGTGTGGCTCAATATTTTCAAAAAATCCACGAACACTAGATACATGTATAAAAATAAAAAATAGAACAGAATAAAGATGTTTTACTCGTATATTTCCATAAATTTTACAGTGAAATCTCCTATCCTCCTATTGTTCAGTTCGCTTCCATTCAGTTAAATACATATATATATATATATTACCTTCTCATCATGCAACATTGAACCCTCTGCAACTCCTCACTCTGCTTTCTCTTGTACCTTTCACCCGAATCCTCTACCTTTCTTTACTTCATATATATCTTCTCTGTGCTTCGTCTATTCAATCTAATTTAATCCGAGGTTTCATTTTATCCGGAAAGACATTCATTGAATGAATTGGGTAGCTGAAAAAACGCGACCGACCCATCCAATGAATGAGGTGGCCCCTGAACTAAAGTGCAAACCTAAGCCTTCTCTTTCCTCACCAGCCTCTCTATACTATCACTCCCTCGGCTCTACCTCATCCTTTCTCTCGTCTTCTCGCTCGTTTTATTACACCCTTGTGCTCTTGATGACAACAGATAACTGTAGTAACACATGCATAGTTGTTGATTACGTATATAGGTATATGTTTGATATGATAACGTGACAAACGCGTATACGCATCAGTGCCTGTGATGTTAGGGGTGTGCTTGAATAACCTATACACAAAGTCAAACTATTCCCGATATATATTATAGACAATTTACATTCACTCCACCAAATTCCACTTTAACTTGACATCAACATTTTTATTTCATGTCCAGTTTAATTAGAAATTATACGTTTAAGTTATTGTTGTTTTTTTTTTTCCTCGAAATTAGATAGAGTGTTATATTTTCTTTTCCTCATTTGATACGATCGTTTTTTTTTTTATTTTCTTTATCATACCCTTTTTTATCACCAACTACACATGGCCAAGAAGTTATATGTGCGGTTATATGGCAAGTTAGTCAGCCGTATATATGTCTAAGAAGTTTCTGGAGTTGATGTTATGTGACACAGAATAAAAAAAAAAAAAGAAAAACATAAATAATAGCGGCCAGGTGAAATGAAAAAGGCAAGAGTGAGAAGAAAGGATGAAGAGTAATTTTCCCTATTACTGAATTTTTGCCCTGAAAAAAAAGAAAAAAAAAAAAAAAAACTTTTTTAATCTGTTTAACCATATACTTCCGTATTAATTAGAAGGAAAAGAAATGTATTATTATTAATTTACGAAACTTTGACGTAGAAAAATGTGAATTAATTTACGATAAAATTATGTAATATGTGTGTATTGAATATTTAATGAGCGTAAGAATATGTATAAATTTTTTATTAATATAAGCAAGAGAAAAATATGAAGTAGATGTATCCGTAGTTTGTTCAGACAATCCGAAACTCGGAACGGATATAAATAACTTTGGTGGAATCTGAATCTGAATTGGTGTCCAGTATTCGACGTCTAACCGCATGAGCGCGGCGCTGCCGATGACGACCACGACGACGAAGACGACGATGTCGACGTCAAACATCGACGGAAACACAAAGATGGAAAGGTAGAAACGCCTGCGCGCCATCGTTTTCACCCCCTTCGACGCGCGACGACAAACTATTCCCTTGTTTCTTCAACCCCCGTGCCTCACTCGTCCATCTCTTTCTCTACCAGTAGCTTTCTTCTCGCTATTTTTCTCTTTTATCACTCTCCCTCGCTTACTCACTTTGCACAGCGCTACCCTTCCTCCCACTCCTATTTTGCTTCATACCCTCCTGTGGCGCCACTTCCAGTCGGGGTCAGTTCAGTCTGCGCTCGACCGGAGACCTCAGCGTATTAATACTCTCTTATACTAGTATCATTTGGTCGCGTCAACGAACAAATATGACTTGACATAAAAAGAAAAAAGAATAAACTATTTAACGCCCTCTATATTATTCGTGTATACAACCGTGAATTTCTACGAATTGAACTGGACTTGTCAAGTAACTACAATTATACATATGAATTTTATTCATCACTGCCGCGTAAACTCACTTTGATGAGTGAATTGGTGGAAGAATAAAAAAAAAAAGAAAATAAAAAAACGAACGTGGAGTAATTACTAAATGAAACGAATAAATAAATGATTGATAAAAGGGGGAAAAGTGAGAACGTATAATTTGTACGTTTGTGATATATTGACATTCTCAATATTATCGGAAATAAACCTAATGAGTGTTATTAATTTTTATTTATTTATAACTTCGTGTTGAATTGTTTTTATTTTTTAATTTGATTTTATGTAATTGTGATGATTAATGTAGTGTCCAACAATATTTATGGCTGTGGGCCTCGATGTGCGTGTACCTGAAATGATATTTTACCTGAAAATGAAAAATAATAATTATTATTAAGAAATAAAAAAAAACAAACAAAAAAAAAAAGTATAGGAAAAATATAAATAAAATAAATGAAACACGCGCACGGTATATACATGGAACACAACACTAAATTCTCAAAGGAGACATCGTGGAGTATTACTGAGACATGAGAGAGAACTTCAGGGTGGGTTTTCTTTTTTTACTTTATTTATTTATTTTTTTTATTTTTCTTCTTTCCAATTTTCACTTCTCTATTCTAATATTTAAAAAAATATGTACTCTATCTTTTCATCCAATTTATTTCAATGTATAATTTACATTTTTTTGTTTTTGTTTTAATTCATTCTAAATCCATTTTGTGTCGTGTGTACGTGAATCGTATTTGCATTGAGAAAAATTTCCGTCAATTTTACGAATATGAATGTATCTTATAAATTTTTCTCTCACTATTCATATTTTATTTTTATTTGTATAAATATATATATGTATATAATTTTTTTTTTATTTCTCATTTTTTTCCTCTCAATTATTTCCTCTTGTTTTATTTCGCTCTGTATCCCACGTAGGCCTGAGACTTTTCTTTGTTTCGAATCCACATGATACCGCGCCATCTCAACTTGCCGAGTCATCGATTTCAAATACATTCGTTTCTTTCTCATTCATCTACTTTACTCAATTTCTCATCCTCAACTTCAATAAATACTTTTCCTCTCACATTGTATCTGATATACGAAAACTCACCATAATCATATCACTCCATTTACAAAGTTTCCTCTTTTTTCCACATTATTTATTGACATTTTTTCTTTTCTCATTTTGTACGATTAGATAAAAAATAAAAAAAAAAAGCAATGATCAAATGATAATAATGTCGAACAGTGTTCAGATATACACATACACACACGCACAAATGAATATATATATAAAGATGATTTTTTTTTTTTCGCTGTTTGCAGCACAAAAGCGGTTAGGGAGTTTTATCGGTTAAAGTTTTTCTCGCGTGCGTGCACGCAGACTATCGATTCTCACGGGACTGCCTCGACTCAACTCTCAATGCGCTGCACAACTCCTGTATTCTCTAACACTCGGTTTTCCACCTCTAACTACCTCCCACTATTCTCTCCAGTACTCTCAGTCTTTCTCTCGTTCATCCACCAGTGGTTATGCTGTTATACTCATTTTGTTATGTTTTATTGTATGTCGTGTGCGCGTGACTCCACGCAGCCAAAGAGTGAACGTTTCGATCGACGCTGTGGTTTATTCACGAAATCCGCAAATTTAATCGCATTTTTACCCACAGCATTTACTCTAAATATTTTTTTTTTCTTCTCCTCCTTCTCCTCCTTTTTTTCACCGTTCGTTTATCAATAGTTCTACCTTCTCGTGGCCTACCTCATATTTTTTTATTATTACTTTACCTTTATCGTAATACATTTAATGATGATGATGATGATGATGATAATGATGATGATGATGATGATGGTGGAGGTGGTGATGATATTATTATTATTTTATCGCCTCGAACACAAGTACAGCAGCACTCAGCCGACGTTTTGATTTAGGACACACGTGTCACGCCACAGGGGATGCCAAAAATATCGAATGGATTAAATTTAAGCGCGAAATACGACACAAGAAATTTCTCTTTTACCTTTTATTATTTATGATTGATAATCAAATATATAGCATGATTTTTTTATTATATATATATATATATATATTTATTTTTTTTTCCTTCTACCATTATTTTTCATAAATATTTATCATAGTTTATATATATATTGTTGGTATAATTCATTTATTTCTAGGTATTGTGATAAAATAATGATTTATCATTTAATACACTTTAATTTATATATATTATCATTATTATTTATATTATTTTAATTCGCATCCTTGATTTCACCGGTATGTAAACTCATTTTACCGACGTACTTTTCTTTGTTGAATGTATTTTAATTTTTATTATTTTTTATTTATTATTATTATTATTTTCTTTTCTCATTTTTCATTTTGCTCTGGTGAACTGAGTAATTTAAGAGATGTGATGTCACATGAAAGAAAGAGAGTAAGGGAACAATGAGAGGAAGGGGTGAAAGAGTGCAAGCGCAACAAAGAAGGTTGAAGAAACGGAGATTGTGAAAACTATATACATATATACAGGTATATAAGTCGATAGCCATAGTGAAATCAGGAAAACGAGTATGTCTCGAGGGTAGACAGACAAAATTAGAGATCCATCCTTTTATCTAACATTTTTCTCTATTTTTTTTTTTTTTTTCTTCATTTTAATAGACAAACTCAAATATAAAAACTTCACCCCTATAATAAATGAAGATATAATTTTAAATATAATAATCTACGAAAAATTTTCTCATCGCATTGAATCATAAAATTTATATTTATTTATTTATTATTATTTTTTTATTTTCAAGATTCTATATTTCATATTTTTACTATTAAATTAATTTTTTTATCAATTTCTTGAGGAATTATTATTATTTGTTTTCTTCATTCTCATTTCTTATTTTGATCATTTTCAATTTATTTGAATTGTGGGCATGAAATGTAAAGATAAAATTCATGGATGATGAGTAGACTGGTGAGTAGATCACTCAGAGCAAAAGAAAAGTATGAAGAAAAGAGTCCAGTGAAGTACAACGATAGTTTGAAGATCAAAATTCGAGTCGAATTGAAGATGAACATTGTGCGGTGAATAATAGAAAAGGAAGTGCGAAGGGAGATGAAACGTCACGGAGGAAATGGATTGATGGAGAGATGGTTTCGCATTGAAAGTGGATAAAAAAGAGAAGAAAATATTTTAGTCCAGGAAGGGGAATTCTTTGGTCTTAGTGTGTGATAATTTTTTTTTTTTTTTTTTTTCACTCCTTCGTGTCTTTTTTTCTTTTTTTATATCTTTTGATTTTTCTTGTATCGGAGAATTCGAATCCAATGAATGAGCGACATAAAAGCGATTGATCCTTTTATCGAAAATAATTTTATCTATAGCGTGTAATCTGATTATCTTTCACTCTATGAGTCCACTGCGAGCTTACTGTCTATCTTAGTTCTAATGAGATTTCATTGTTATCATTTGAGATGTAATTAAAAAATAAGTGGATTATTTGAAGAAAAAACAAAAAAAAAACCAAAAAAAATTACTGATCAATTTTATTCACAGCTCAGATATTTACCAGTGATTTTATTATAAATTTTATCAGTTTATAAATTATAAATATATATATTTTGTGATAAATTGTAGTTTATAATGATTTTCAAATGATAAATGTTCAGAAATTTCAATAAAAAATGAGAGAAAATGGATCAGATGAAACAATAGAGAGAAGTTAAAAAAATAATGATTTATTATACGATCAGGATTGATGACGTATGCATATTTACGGTGGAGAAACCGAAAAAAAAAACAAAAAAAAAAACGAAATCCCATTCGTCATATTTAACATAGTGTTGATCACAGGTGACGCGGTGTGGAACAGCAGCAGCAACAGCAACCGCAGCATCCAATCATCGCCAGCGGTAGCAGAGAGCCATAAAATAGCTCCTTCAGGTGAGCAATAATTCAAAGGAATATAGAGAGAAATAATAAAAAATAAAGAAAAAAAAAAAAAAACGGTAAAGAAATTATAGGTGAGAGAAAAGTGGATGAAAAAAAAAAAGAAAAAGAAAATATAATAATAACGGCACATTGAAATGCGATGAGACAGAAGTGAAATACTATGAAGTGATTTCAAATCATGAATTTGATAAATATGGACGCGGAAAACCGCGTCGTTCTTAATGTGGGTGGGATAAGACATGAGACATACAAAGCAACATTGAAAAAAATTCCAGCAACACGATTATCAAGATTAACTGAAGCATTAGCAAACTACGATCCAATTTTAAATGAATATTTCTTTGATCGTCATCCGGGTGTCTTTGCCCAAGTATTGAACTACTATCGTACTGGAAAACTTCATTATCCAACTGATGTATGCGGACCGCTATTTGAGGAGGAGTTGGACTTTTGGGGTTTGGATTCAAATCAAGTGGAACCTTGCTGTTGGATGACCTACACTCAGGTATATACATTAATTTTAAATAAATAAATAAATAAATAAATATATATATCATGTTTACACATGAGGGTAGATTAGACAGGGGGAAATATGTTCTATATCTTTATTTTTGTTGTTAAGAAAGAATTGCATTAACAGACAACTCAACTTTGATATTTATACAAGGGCTCGAGATATCGCAAAGAATTCAAATCTGTGAAAAAAAAAAAAAAAAAATCACACTGACATAGATCAATTTGATTTTACCCGTCGCTAAAAGAATTTACATATATCAACCCTTGTGGGCATTTTTTTTTTTTTTCTACTACATTCTTACATATGATATTTTTTTATAAAACCACTCACGTATTATATCTATAAATAAATATTTAAGAAATGACATGACTTCAATACATAAAAATAGTGTTGAAAAATGTGCTAATCCATGAATTATAAAAATGTTGAAATTGTCCCCTTTTTTTTGTCTGATATATATATATTTTTCTGATATGATAACAAGATTTTTGGGTATCCTTGTATATATTCGAAAAAAAAATTTTTTTTTTTCGAATATCGTGTAGTTTTTGGCCTCAAGTGCATATGTTTCATTGAATTTATTCATACAATATATAAATAGGACATTCCTAAGGATAATATATAACTAAACATCATATCACCTGGTCAATGTGTAACTATTTATGGTGAAATACATACCCAACCGTGATAAATATTGCAACCAACACATTTGTCGACCCATTTTAGCCTGTCTAACCATCTACATCAAATTCTCTTTGTCACTCTGTACATACGATGACTTGTTCTTCTATTTGCTCCCACTGCCTGTCTCTTTTCCATTAACCCTTCACTATCCACCGTCACCATCATCGTTACCATTCGCATTTAAAGTCATTCTAATTGTTTCCGATCGATTCCAACCTATTCCATGTTCAATAATCTGAAAAGTTCAATTAAACAATTTAACAATTGTCATTGAAAATCAATTACTAATGTCTACACATTTATAAATTTTCGTTATTTAAATTTTATAGGATCTCAACGCGTGTTCGTGTGATACATTAACGGGTACAGTGGCAGATTATAATTGAAAAAATTTAGAAATTTAATAGAAACATTTAATATCTCACAGAATCAAGTTATTTCAATAGATTCTGTGATGATTTGATTTGGTTAAAGAATTTGAATATAAACCTCACTCAACAACTATTTTATATACTTATAAAAAGACTATAGACTTTTATGAGACTCACACTCAACTTTGTATACATCAATATGCGTATAAATTAAATAGATATCTACATTATATGTACATACTGATATTGTGTGGTTGTGGCAAATGCAATTGTAGTTTATTATTCCTGAGGAAATTATCTATTTGCATTGTGAAATTATATATTATAATACGTGTAATATAATTTTTTTAAATATAATTGAATTAATATATTAGATTTATAAATATAATATTCATAATATTTATGAAAGTAAATAATTGTATGAAAAATATTTTTACTAGATTATCGCTATTCTGAATATATAAAAATTTTTTTATTACGTAATTAATTATATAATGAGAATATAAAACTATATATTATTAATTGGATAATTTAAGGTGAATTGTCTGTGTCCGCAGGAATAAAATTTTCTTTATGCAGTCATATATAGATATAATAAACGCACTATCTGTCCAGCTTCTGCCTCAAACTGATAGATTAATTTAATGTTCAATTTATATTATATATATAGTTATTAAATTGTTACATGAGTCATTAGTATTCTATAAAATTACTTGTAGATTTGCCAGGATTTTAATGAAGAGTCATAGAATTCAAATCTAGTTATCGGACTTACATTTTAGTTCGTGCATCCTCATCATTTTTCATCACTAGTACAGCACTAAAATATCTATAATCACAAAATGAATAAACTGAAATTTATATATATAACTAAAGATGTATATGATCAAGTTTTAGATATGGTTGGTTAATATAAACTGAGTTTCAGTATAGAATATAGTAGATTCCAAGCAATCCAACTCTACTTTAATACACTCTTTCGTGAGTCGTTTAACCCTTGCGCCTCGTTACTCACCCTTGATCGAATCCTTAAAAGGATTTTCACACTCACTCCAATAAAACCACCACTACTGATACACACCTGGTTTTTTTTTTTTTTTTTTTTTTTTTTTTTTTCTTTACTTATATATTTTCCAGTATTTTTCACTACTTTTCACATTTACACCACTACCACACCCTTCTTTTTTACTCACGCAATCTCTTCCTCTACAATGGTTATATTCACAATCGTTGTTTTATTCTGAACCAGCTGCATTTTTACTGGCAAGAAGCCAGAAATGCGATCATTGAAATTACTTTTTCAGCTTTAGTAAATATAATAGAAAAAAATATATATATCTTCATATAAAACATGTCATAACATCAGTATAAATCTTTATCTTTTTTTTTTTTATTTTTTTTTTATTCCAGATTTTACTCTTTTGCTCCTTTGCTTTCGCACTTTTATGAAGGTTCCAATTTTTTTATTTCGTTTTTTCCTTTTTCGACACAAAATTCTATTTCTTTTTTCCCACCATTTCTCAGTATTGTTTTTTTTTTTTTGCTTGTTTTACTTTCGAGGTGGATATTTGGCGTTGCCTTTTACACTTTACATTACCTTTATCGTTCACTTCTCACTATCTCGTCGGAGAATTTACACGACAAATATCTTCCAGACGTTGGCACATAATATATATGTGAACAGGAAAACAAAAATCAGGGGATTGCCGTACGAGTGTCGTACATGTCCATAAAAAAACCTCGTTCACAGACACGTCACTGTACACGTATATATTTGTGTGAACATGGATAATCACCAGCCGTTGCTTGGTTGGTTCTGAATACAACATTGCCCCGCGGCGTAGTACTGCTCGTATAACTATCGATTGGTTGTGCTCTAAAAAGAAAATAGATCAAGCTTGTGTTGAATTTTTCTTAGTCTGAACTAATAGCAAATATAACACATCGACATATATTCATATTCAACTAAATATTCACAATTTTCCTTGAACTTCTTATTTTTCATTGTACAATTTTTTTCCTTTTTTCTCTACGTGTCGTGATAAACAAAAAAAAAAAAATGTATTCTGGATCAAAATGAAAATTTAAAATATTGCATATAATAAATTGACATTGGAAAAATAATAAATTGCTGTAATGATTAAAATTCGGTTGGTAGTTTAATTGAAAATGACTTCTATATCATTGTTGAACGATTTATATGATTAACCAATACAATACAAAGTTTATCATTAATAATAACTTTTTCTCTTTTTTTATTATTTCAATTTAACACTGTAAACTTGATAAAATATAATAAATACGAATTTATGATATCAGCTAGAGTCCATCGGTCTCTATATAATATGTAAAATAATAATTTATATACATCACTGTCGATATACATAAACTCATATTTGAAACCGTATGCACACACGTGGTATTGAATCATTGTCTAACTCTGCAATAACACGGTCTACTAAAGTACACTATTAACACAACTAACACCAACCTCGAGCCAATACTCCTCAGGTCGAAATCCTCAACTGTATAAGCACACACCTAGCTCAAGTGTTTACCAACAATAAAGAGGAATTACGTGAACATCAAATCGATTTTACCTCTTCACTCAGATTCTGTCACTAAATTATCAAGTTTAAAATATCTTTTATTATTATTATTTTTTTTTTAACTCAAATTTTATAGCCTTTTTATCATCTATTTTATTTATTATTATTTATTATGATTTATCATTATTGATTTTATCAAAAAAAAAAAAAGAAAAATAATAAATAAATTGTATTATCAGTATCGAAATATGTGTGTGAAAGTTGTATCACATTGTGAATTGAGAAAGTTATATACATTCTCGTACTGTACAAATATACCTATTATAAAAGTTTTGTAACATACAAAATTTATTTCAACATTATCATTATGTATGTTCTAGACTGAAAAGTGTATATGTAAATGTGATGTTATATATTATATAGTGTTGATATCAAGGGAGCAACGATTCGTGACCTTTCAACGTTTCCCCAACATTAATCCTGATCTAAGTCATTTCTATGCAGACTAGACAAGTTTATTCGTGTTGTCCTGAGTGATGTCATATGAAATAATTTTTCGGTGTATCGATAAATTGAAAATATATCTACAAATATCACATGACTGTATAAAACATATAAATTAAACACTTATAACTATTGTCAACGTGTGACCCGCTTTTACACACTAATAAAATACTTTGAAAACATATGTATACAAATTTGTCGTGATACTATTGAATATATGATATATATAATATTATATTTACTGGTATTCAACTGTATTCAATATATTTAATATTTAATCCAATTTCAAATTTACATAATATAAATTTTATTGATATTTTAATTATAACATTTATTATTATACATTTTGAATTTTAATTCAATGTGTATTTAGCATCGAGACACACAAGAAACACTTACTGTTTTGGATCGATTGGATTTGGATACAGAAAAACCGAGTGATGAAGAATTGGCTCGCAAATTTGGATTTGAAGAGGCATATTATGAAGGCAGACTTACTTGGTGGCAAAAGCTCAAGCCTAAAATCTGGTCTCTTTTCGATGAACCTTACTCCTCAAATGCTGCCAAGGTCGGTACATTAATCACTTACATGTGCATTCATCTTTGATAACGGTGAGACTGTTTTTATATGATATTTTTTATTTTATTTTTCCTTTCTCCACAGGATGAATTTTTTTTATTATTATTTCAATGCATCTAGTATTTATCGATAAATAATACAATTATTATATACGATTATCCAATTATTCACGACTTCTTATCCAATTTTATATAATATTTATATAGTTTTTTTTTTTTAAATAAATAATTTTTCTCTGTTGTGTATTATAAATATACAAATTCATAATTTCAGTGAATATTTTTTTCTTTTTATATTATTTTTTTTTTTATTTTATTTAATATTCATGAAACTATATGAGCTTTTTATTGATTATAATTTTCACTATGACTATTGTTGATGTTTTTTTTTTGTTTATTTTTTTTTATATATTTTATTTTTTTTTTCATGAATTGGAATGTATTGTGTGGAGTAGCGAGTGTGCATGTCACGTAAATAAATAAAAAAGAAAAAGAAAAAAACCTCCGGCAATATTTTACTCGTTATATTTATTATTTCTTTATAAATTCAATTTTTTAATTTGTTTATTACTCACACGACTGATCATGTTCAGTACAAATTATTTCATGGATCGAATCGAATACAATATACAAACACATATATATGTATATATATATTTATATGTCAATATAATCATGTTTTGCAATAGTATCAACGTCCAACTGGTTTGTCTCCAATTCACATCATTCAATATTTCTCGATTCTGTCTGCCGCACCATCGGAGCTAATTTAGTGCAAATCAGTATTCTGTATGCATATCACGTTTCGTATTTAACACATACAGAACGTTAACGTTCATACATTTACTACGCAAATAAATGTCAATTTAATTGCCAATAGACATATATATATATATCGATTTTATTTTTTTATTTTTTATACTAGATGAAACGGCTAAATGGAAAAGTCAATGATCAATATTCTCGGGACCATTGATATAAATTTTTGCTTGTACATTCTTGGTTTTTGTCCTGAATTTATTCATTTATTATTTATAAATTTTTTTATATTTTATTTTTTCCACCAACTTGATTAACTCTTTGCATATTAAAACAATCGACAAATAGTTACGTACACGGTAATTCTTCATGCAATTGTTGAAAAAGCAGACACATAATCCAATTAATAAATAGAGTTGAAAGAAAAAAAAAAAAAAAAAGATGAAAAGCGATAGAGATAAATTAAAGAATTAAAATTTTTTTGAAATAAATATACATTTGTGTTACTAATATATATATAAATTTTTTTTTTTCTTATTTCTACTTAAATTTGATTTAACATTCGTTATTTCACAGATAATTGGCGTAATATCCGTCTTCTTCATTTGTATCTCCATCTTGTCATTTTGCCTGAAAACCCATCCGGATATGCGTGTACCAGTGATTATAAATCGTTCAGTTAAAAATGGAAATATAACAGAGGATGTATTGGATAAAATACTGACAAATGCTCATGATGCATTTTTCTATATTGAATGTATATGTAACGCTTGGTTTTCATTTGAATTTTTAATGAGAATAACAGCGAGCCCAAGTCGTTGGGAATTTATAAAATCATCTGTCAATATTATTGACATGATTGCAACATTAAGTTTTTATATTGATTTGGGTTTACAAAAGTTCGCCTCCCACCTTGAAAATGCGGATATACTTGAATTTTTCAGTATCATAAGAATTATGAGGCTATTTAAGCTCACACGCCACTCGTCCGGCTTGAAAATTCTCATTCAAACATTTCGTGCATCAGCAAAAGAACTCACCCTGCTGGTATTCTTTCTGGTCCTCGGCATCGTCATCTTCGCCAGCTTGGTCTATTACGCTGAGAAAATCCAGGACAATCCGAAGAATGACTTCAAAAGTATACCACTTGGATTGTGGTGGGCCTTAGTCACCATGACCACTGTCGGCTATGGTGACATGGTCCCAAAAACATATGTGGGCATGTTCGTTGGCGCACTGTGTGCTCTCGCTGGCGTATTAACAATCGCCCTGCCGGTGCCCGTGATCGTCAGCAATTTTGCGATGTATTACAGTCACACGCAGGCGCGAGCCAAGCTGCCCAAGAAGAGGCGTCGAGTGCTTCCGGTGGAGCAACCCCGGGTCCGGGTACCCGGGGTACCGGGGGTTGGAGGTCAGGCCCAAGGTACAACTGCGTGCAGTCAACAGGCTGCTCTCCTTCCTCCGGGGGGTGGTGTATGTGGAGGCGGACCCGGCCCGCAAAATCGACGCATGAATGCTATTAAAACAAATCATCCCAAAGATCCATTCGCCATTAAAGGTTTGTAAATATATATATATTTTATTTTATTTTATTTTTTCTCCTCACAATAATTCACATATCAACAACTATTTACTTGCATTATTATCATTTGTAATAATCTTCAATACATCAATTCTATTGTTACATCTGTTCAATTTGTAAATATTTATATTTATTTATATTTTTTGAATATATAATAAAAAGTTGGAAAAGCTCCAATTGAAATTATCACATCGATACACAAATTGTATAAGGAAATTTTTTTTTTTTTTTTCTCCTTTGATGTAATAAATATTATTAGATAATGCATAATATTATTTTGAAAATGACGGTACAGTGAATAAAATAAAAACTATTGGGGGCTTTTACCAAATTGGGTTATATCCATTTCGAAAAATATCAAAGAATACCACACAGTGTTACCTTTTTAGGGTGTATCCCTAGCGTCATTATTTAATCATCAACCCCACAAGCTTCAACACTCTAATCTTACCTTATACAGATATAAATGTAGTTTCTAAGGGAATTATTCTGAAATTTCATCTACTCACCCGCATGCTACAGTAGTAGACCCATATTCATTTGAAGGTTAAAACAAACCTGATTATCATCCCGGCTCCTACTTCTATTATAGAGACACGTGAAAATATAATTTAATGTCTCATTAATGGTAAATTTATATTCTGTTACAGATGACGACCGGAGAAACTCAAATCTACGGACAAATGGGACCAAAACGGCCAGTGGGTTAGGCTAATAATGAAAAAAAAATTGATGAGACGAATAAACGAAGAAATAAAAAAAATTCTCCACTGCCGCGTCAACTATCGCACCGAATTTTCATGAAAATATCAAATTTTTATCATTCGGCGTATTGAGAAAAAATATATATATATATATTCGATTAATTGAAAACTCGAGTGAGTACAATGAGTGAGACCAAATAACGAAAAGATGAAAAAATATTTTAACCAAAAGCTAAGCATCCTCATGATTGATTGATAGATAGTTAGATAGATAGATAGATAGATAGATAGCGAGAAAAAATGGTGGATGTGTGTGAGAAAATGATAGAAATACATTAGAATTGAATGCATGAGAGTAGTAGATTAACAAAGAAAAAAAAAAAAAGAACAAAACAAAACAAAAAAGGCGAAGAAAGAAAAAAGTTAAATAAAAAGAACAAATATTCATAAAATGTATCTCTGATAATTCAAATAATACAAAGTCAAAACATAAATAGGGGAGTGGACCATACCATATTGAAGTTAATAGAAAATAAATAATGTTTCAATAGTGATGAAAAAACACACTCAAGAGTCGTCTTCATTTAACGATATTATATTTCTCTTTGCACTTTGCGTGTTTAACGAATAATAAGAAAAAAAAAAATATATATATATATATATATATGAATCAATCAATCACATCCATATTTAAGAGAAGTAAGAGAAAGAAAGAGAGAAAGAGAGAGGGAGAGAGAGGTATAAGAGAAAAAGTGGATATGCATGAATTCCTTGTGGAAACAAAAAAAATAAAATAATAATAACCCACACACCCACGCTGCCTTTTTGCCATAATACACATGTGTATAATCTAATCTTTTCACAATCAAATACGAGTGAAATTTTGTGCATGATTATTAGGCCTACTATCATCAATCTATATATATCAGTGCCTCCTTAAATTTCTTTTCTTTTTATTATAATTTTCCTTTAACATTGTGGCAATAATTATTTTTCGCTTGTCCGTTATTTGATTAAATTGAAAAATCATCTAAAAAAAAAACCCAATTATTCACAATTAATATTTTTCCACATATTTCTTATTATTTATGAACATATAAATAATGAAAATTAGACAAATAGTTCTTTCATGTATGCTCAGATATATATACATAAAAGAATAAAAATTTTTATATTATATGTCCCAGTCACAACCATCGAAAAAAGATTGATCGATTCATCAACGACACGAATTGTTTTCAATTTTAGAAACAATAGAAAATTGTCTTTCGTTCTGTTCAATTTTTTTTCCTTCATATTGTTCACGTTATTGTCATGTATCATTGACTAATAAAAAAAAAAATAATAATAAATAAAAAAGAGCGAAAAATAGAAAAAGCAAGAAAAATGATAAATAAATGGGGATGTAGAGGAAAAAAAAAATGGCATGACAATTTTCAACTCGTCAACAGATTGGGCTCATATTCAGTGGACATATATAACAGTGGACACAGACAACAACAATAACAACATCAAAAAAATACGACAATAATTCGTGAAAGATAGAGCGATGGTCGAGGGAGAAAATAATTTGAAAAAACGTGCAGAGAGAATGTGGATGACGGAGGGATGAAACGGAGTGGAGAATTATTGAGGGAGTTGCTTTTTCGAACGCAACCTGTCGTACTTTTTTTTTTCCTGTTTTTTCTTTTTTTATTATTATATTCCCAACCTCCATACCTATATATATATATATGTATTTATATATATATGTATATATTGATACATATAACACTCTTGACATCGCTGGGACCAATCATCAGTCATTCTCCCCACTGTATCCGCAATTGATCCTAGAAAAATCTCATATTTTCCTTCTTTTCACATATCTTTTATTTATTTTTTCTTTCTCTTACGATTATTTATTTATTTTGATTTTTTTTTCTCTCAACACTTTTTTTTTGTTTTTTTTTTGTTTTTTTTTGAAAAATCGGGTGTCAGGACATTTTCCACACGTGCCATTCAGTTACAATCGTATTCACATGAATTCTCTTATATACTCGATAGCGATAATGTGTGTATATATACATATAATGTATATGTATATAAATATAGACGAAAAGCTCGAAACTACGATACGTAACCGCATATAATCTATTGAACACACACACACACACACACACTCACCCGTACATATACACACACATATATAGATATATATTATACGACTTTTATGAAATACCTGGTGAACGATTTATTCTCCGTGCCGACATATCATTCAGGATATACAATTTTTTCTTCTTTTTATTATTACATTTTTTTTTTTTTCTTTATATATAATCTATACTCACACGTTGATCTATAGAGCCTCTCAAAATCCTAAAGGATACAATTTTCTATCTGTATATTTATAGATAATGCGTATCAAGATATTTGTCACGAAATTTTTCAGTTCTTCATGAATATATTTGTATGTATGTGTGAGTGTGTACGGTAATGTTTTTCTTGTTTGAGTTATGTTTTTTTTTTTTTTTATTACAAGTAATCTAGAAAAAGAAAATTGTGAAGAAAAATATATATGATAATGCGAAGTGCGAAATAAAAATATGGTCAGATTGAGAATAGAAAAAAAAAAAAGAAAAAAAAAATTTTTTTAATGATGGAAATAAATAAATAAAAAAAAAAAAAACACAATGGCATAGAATTATTTTGAAAATAATCGAGTAATCGCGTGCATAAATGCCACACTCGAAATCCTCAATCATTCATGTATATATTAAACACGTATATTGAACACATTTGTGTCATTGCAAATAAAAAAAAATAAATAATTATGATAATAATAATAATGGAGTATATTTAATGTTAATATACAAACATCAGGCGAAGAGAATGATTAAAAGAAGAAAAAAATAATAATACAGAGTAAGATAGAAGCGAATAATGTTGACGTTGAAAGATGAAAGATTTAAAAAAAATGAATGAATGTAAATATATATATGAAAAAAAAAAAAAAACAAAAAACAAAAAACAAACAAACGAACAAACAAAACGGTTTTAATCCGTACATATCCGATTTTCCCAAGAGGCTCTTTAACGCTATTCAAAATTTGGAAAAATTAGTAAAAATAAATATTTTATATTTTTCAACAAAACAAAAAAACAAAAAAAAAAAAAAATAAGGAAAAAAAAACTAAAGTGGAAATAATATAAAAATCTCATCATCCCGCCACATTTAAATAAGAAAATAATAATTAAACACAAAGAGTACACGTATGTATTTTCTATTCATGTTCAGAGAAAACGCCACGCGCGTTTTATATACTTGAATACCACCTGTATATCTATATAGATATAGTATATTAGAGAATGAAAATTAATTGTGCGCAAGTATTTCTTTACAATAGTTCGAAAATCTGCTATTACCTTTTTCTCTTCCTTCATATTAATTTCTACTCTATTCCATTTTGCATCAAAATTATTACTATTATTACTTGAGTATTTTTTTTCATTTATTTTTTGAAAAAAAAAAAAAAAAAAAAAAAATTTGACATTTTTATTTTCCCTTATTGTTGCATATCGGGTTGGGGCGCGTTGACGGCGGATTTTTCGATTGTATAGTAGGGCGACGCCGCAATCGATCTACGTGGGAACAAATGACGAGGGTGGAGTAAGCGAATGAGTGAGTGAGTGTATTATATAAGTGGGACTGAGAAAAAGCGAGAATAGAAATGAAATAAAAAAAGGAATGAAGAAGATAAGGAAGAGGTGGGGAAGCGGAAAAAAAAAATGAAAAATTGGAGGAAAATTATTGAGGGTGAGAAAAATTAGAAGGGGAATAAAAGAGAAAAAAAAAAAAAAGAAAAAAAAAATAAAAGAATAACGGGAATCGTCGTTTACACGGGAACAATAACGAGAAACTAAAATCGCACCCTCAAATTTTTTTTGTTGCAAAAATCTATTGTAGCCGGTAAGTTGTAATAAGAATTTTATATTTAATTGGACAAGATCTTCGTCATGAAAAAAAATAAAATGTAATAATTCATGATTAAATTTACAAATTAATTTTTTAAATTTATAAATTTAAATTTTATGTTATAAATACAAGGACGAAAAATTAATTTTGTAATAAATGCAAAAAAAAAAAAAAAAAAAAAATTGAAAATAAAAAAAAAAACAGTAAACGTTATAGTGAAAGACACAGTGAAGTGTCAAAAATGTCAACATGAAGTGAAAGTTTGTGAATAAATTAGATTTCATTTTTTTCAAAAAAAAAAAATATAAAATTATGAAAATTGATAAAAAGAAATAAAAAGTTTGAATAATATCCGGGGAGAATATTAAAATTTAAAAAAAAAAAAAAATGCAAAATACTTATATTTGCATTTGTTAATGCACTTAAATACACGCCCCGCATATACACACACGCACACACACTCATATACGCACGGAACAAAAAAACGCATATGCAGAATATGCTTATTTTTTCTCACTGTCTGATCATTACCATATTTTTTTTTTTTTTTTCTCGTTTTATTTTTGAATTCACTTGGATAGTTCTGAAATTACGAATTACATAGTTAAGGTGTGATTAATAATAAATTTTTTTTATACACACGAAAAAAATTATTAATAATAATAAATATATAAATAAATGAATAATAAACGATAACACATTTCTTACGACGATATTTCTCGTCACTCGACGATATTTCTTCTAATACAGATTGTGAAAAATTTAATTAAATACACTATTGTTAAAATGAAAACTGTGAAATTTTGAATGTGATGCGATTGAATAAATTTTATTGTGATGCACAATGAAATGTTTGTATATTTAAATAAAACATCAGAGAAGAAAGAATAAAAAGAAAATAGAACTCAATAAAAAAGAACTTCAACACAAAAAATGGAGGAATGAGAATAAAAAATGATTTAAAATGAGGAGATGAATACGCAATAAAGAAAGACACAATTTTTATGTTATTTCTCTTCTTCTATGACAAGACTTTTACATATATTTTCTCTTTATTCATATCTTCCCAATGTTATTATCGTTATAACTTGAATTTAATTAAATAAATTATGATGTAAATAGAGAAGAAGTTCATTGACTAAAAAAATAATTTTAAATAAAAACAATACAAAAAAAAAAAAAAAAACAAATTATGAAAAAAAAAATGACAAGATTGCCTCAAAATAAAAAACGGATGGAACAAATAGACAGACGAGGTGTTTGTTATTAATTGAATCGTTGCTGATTTTCACGAATAATACAATTAGTTAATTAATAATAAACTAATAATAAAAATGAACTAAAAATGAATTTTGAAACACAAATAAATGTATGTATATATACATATGTATTATTGTACTGTGGACCGCTGATTTTATCATGAGATAGTTGATTTGTAAATAAAAACTATTTGAGTCTTTAAAAAAAAAAATAATAATAACAAAAAGTGGGAGCGAGAGAGAAATAGAGAGGGAGAGCTATATTTAAAGTTTTTCATTTTAATATTATTCCTCACGATATTTCTCCTTTCAACAATTACGTAAACAAAAAAATTACTATAAATAAAAATTCATTAAAATCATCCTACTCTTTATATACAATTTTTTTGTTTATACATTATACATTTTATCTCTTTTACGAATAAATAATAAATAAATAAATAAATATGTTCGATATAAATTAAAATAGTTTCCCAATATATCACAATCACCATTGAAATAAAAAAAAAAATAAATAAAAAATAAATAAAAAAATGAATTTTCGCTTATATACAGATTAAATGATGATAACATTATCAATTCATAAAATAATTCAATTATTATATTATATCTTTGATATATCTTTGATAATACTAAATCATCTTGACGATATACGTGACAACATACTGTTTTGCCTATTGTTCTTGTGGGAACAGTTTATATGTATCGGAGTATGTTTAACCATGATAAGTGTTTCAATAGTAGTCAGTGAATTACAGATGCAGAGGGTAAGATAACAGGAAAAACACAAGGAAAATTTCAAGTACGCGTGATCCATCCCGTAACAAAACATCCCCGTTTTTTCTCCTTTATCTTTCTTCCCCATCGTCATAAAAACCAATCATCATAACCATCAAGATAAAATAATATATATAGATGTATATAATAAAACTAAACACGTATTTCAAGCAACACATGGCAATTGCTCATAGTTTAGACACATGCCAACCATATCTTCTGTTAATGTTGTGGTATTTTCATTTGCCATACCAAATTCTATTCTAATGTGAAATGGTGTATATGATGTTTCCACTCGACAATTGCCATCACTGTCTATCTCACTTGGTCCACACAATGAATTTCCACAGTGTTCAAGGTCACAAATTCCTGGTGCATCACTTCCCGGCTGTAAAGCAGTAAACAATCAAATTACTTATTATTTGCATTATTATCAGTGGTTAATAAATTACAATGTATATGTACAAAGCGATAAATGAAGAGAAATATTATTTTTTTAAGAGATACAATTCTAAACTATGAAAAGAGAGTTATGAGCAAGCATTTAATAATCGTTGGCGTCATACATTTATATATAAATTATATTCATCTGACATTTTACAATGAAAAAAAATATATATTTATATATATATAACAGTGGTAAAACTAGCTAAAGTCAATATAACAATATAAGTTTATAAGTTAACATAAAAGTTGAACGTCAATTCAGTCAGAAGATCAACGCAAACTCAACTCATGCAAGAATTTTTTTCTATTTTTTTTATTATCATTCTACTTTACACAAAATTTGCATGACGAAATCGCTGTTTGTCTACTCACTTTGACAATTTTGAAGAGAGAGAAAAAATAAAAAAAATGAAAAAAATCTGAAATAAAAGTGTAAAACAAAAAAGAAAGAAAGAAGAATCTCCCTTGGCCTGTTGTAATTGTTACAAACTGTATTTACCAGTGGGATCAATTTATGTGAATGATTCATGAGGGCGTGAGTAACTCAAGCACTGAAGGATAACACAGGGATTCGTAAAATCGATAAAGGGTTAACTTATATATATATATAACATTTAATTTATATATCACCATTAGGAATTCCTCGACATCACATGGGATGAGAACACGATCATCGCAGGCTCTGGTGGGAGGAGCGTCATTGAGAATTGTTCCAGAACCCTCAACGTCATTAACTTCATCATTTTGTATGCCATTAGATAATGCTGAACCAATTCTAAATGTATTACTACCACATGGGGTATATGCAATACTACACATACCACGCTCTTGACGAATACACAATGAATAATCTTGATTGGCCAAGTAACGACCATTTGGCAAAAAATTAAGTGTCTTCAATGTGCCTCGAGGCAAATCGAAATATTGTAGACAACCGTCAGGGGCACGCTGTTCAAATGGCAATTGTATTATTGACATTTCCCACATACGAGAATGAAGATTACTCGGTAATATAAAATCTAATATTATTGGCCCATCATCAACGTCAATGTACACTTAAACAAATAAAAAAATCGTGAAAGTCATAAATTTTACAGATATATTTTATTTTTCAATCTATATTATGTCATTATAATTACTTACTGTGTTGGCCACTGTTCCAACCACATAAATGAAATCGTATGTCACCACTAACAATTTCCATAACATCTTCATCGCAAATACCAGTTCTACGATGTGGTTGACCCTATAAATAAATATTCAATTTTTAAAATCAAATTTTATATCTCATACATGGAATTTTAAATAAAAATAATAAATAGTATATTAGAAAAAATTACTTACAATATTGAAGTGTATAAAATCAATTCGCAATTGACTAATTTGAGATTCAATTTTTTTCACAGTTATCGTACAATTTAGTGGTTGATCAATTAGATTGGGAAATCCTGGACTGGTGATGTAAGTCAAATTACTATTGACAGTGCTGTCACAAGTCTTTATAACTGGAATTATTTTATATGTATAATTATTTTGTATATAATAAGAAATAAACAAAAAAAAAATTTAATTAAATCAAGAAGAGAATTATTCAATTATAAATTTATATATTTATTATTACTGTGTTTTTCTTTTTTTCTTTCAAATATTTATGCATATTAATTGAAAATATTGTGAGATAATTTTCAAAATGGTGTGAATTTGTGAAGATATACACAAATGATGTCGTTTGACACTCGATCGGGGATGATGATATTGGAGGAAAAATGATGGAATAAAATAAAATAAAAAAAATAAAAAAATCTGAAATGACACTTGAAGCATGCAAATCACCACATCCAAAGCGCCGGAAGGGTCCGATAGAGTCGAATAAGGCACAAAACAGCGGGAAAATGAAAGGGAAAAAAAAAAAAAAAAAAAAAAAAAAAAAACGAACTGCCGGTGGATACTCATACATTCCAAAAAGATTCCCCAGTGGTTAAACTCCACTTTTATTTATTTATTTATTTATTTATTTTTTTTTCATCCCTATTTACAATTCACTTCTCTCCTCCACCTGTCTATTTCTTTCTGCCCCTCATTTCCCATCTCCCATTCCTCCCTCTTTTCTTTCTTCCTTCCACATTTAGGTATTTTTATTACATATTTTTTTTATTTTTTCTCTTTTTTTTTTTTTTTTTTTTTTTTTTTTGTTCGTATAAATAATTTTTTTTTTTCTCTCGCTGAGAGTATATTTGCGCGTCCAAGTGAAACAACAAAAACTGGTGTTAAAAAATTCACGAATTCTCCAAGTCCTCGACTTTTCTCGTGGGTTAAAAGCAAGCAAAAAAAAAAAAAAAAAAATAGTGGGCAAAAAATAGTTTGAGGTATAGACAAGAGGGGAATGTTAGAGAGGGTGTATCGTATATGTGTGGTGGATTGGGTCCTCAAAGCAGAGCAATTCGAGGGTAAATTTCCCAGGCGGCTGCGCGCAAATGTCAAGAGAAGTGTCCACTAGGGAGAATGACGTATGTGTTGTCATAAAAGACAAGCTCAGAGTGGAGAAGGCAAAGAAAAAAAGATAAAAATTAATAAGAAAAAGAGAGTAATTGTTGATTATACATGTCCCGATCGTCACGCATTATTATGAATGAATGAATGTGTGCGTATACGTACGTGTATATGTAACACTGATAATAAAATAATTTTAATGTATTTGATAATAATAGATCAATATTATGTGTGTACAAATTACATCTTAATGTTTCATTTCACATGTAACTTCTATTATCACAATGAATAAATAACATATTAATCACTATCCTGCTATTTAATTATTCCAATGTCGCTATAAAAAAATCCGCTACATTTACACGTCAGGAACTTGACTGTTTGCCAATGGTTACGTGCTTGTGTGAAAAGAAAAAAATTAATAAAACAAAAACAAAACAAAAAACCGGTCGTGCGCCTCAACGGTAATATAATCCATTTAAGTAGAGTTACAGAGAAAGGCACGCAAACCCAATACAACTGTAGTAAATATTAATATGACTACACGAAAAGAAGAAGAAAAAAAAAAAAAAAGAAAAAAAAAAGATAAATAAATAAAAAAATCATTTTTTTTTCCTTAGAGATGAGATAAAAGTTAATTTTTTTTTTTTTTTTTTTTTTTTTTTTTCGCTTTTTATTCAATTGTATTGATGTTATTACGGATATCTTTTACTTTCATGCCTCAAATATTTTTTTTATTCAAATTTTTATTTTATTGTTTAATAATTTATTTATATGATTTTTCCTTTGCGTTTTACAAATGATAAATTAAAAATAATTGATATTCAAATTTTTCCTTTTCCTTTTTTTTTTTTGTACGAACATCGCATAACAAATTTTAAATTGCTCGCGAGTAAGGAATTTATATGCCTGGGAGAATTTTTTTTTTTTTTTTTTTTTTTTTCTAACGGTTCGATTGAATTTATGACACTGGAAGTGAATGGGACGATGAGAGGAGAAGAGAGAAAGATTTTTGTGATAACCATCCATCTATATAGGAACATTCACTATATTCGTACATATATTTTTTTATTAGATATATAAATTTGTGGGACACAAGAGTAAATGCCACCAGAGAAATAAAGTAACTGTATATACTATTATTCGGTCAAGAGCCAAGATTTTATTTTATGTAACAACGTGAATTCAACCCATATACACAAAAAAAAAAAAAAAGAAAAAAAAAGCCTAGAATAAATGAAAAAATAAAATATAAAGAGCAAGAAACAAGAATAACAGAAAATAATGAAATTGTTAAAGCTCAAATTGAATTTTCAATTGACTTGAATCACTTTATTTCTGACCACTTCATGTACGCCAATTTTTTTCTTTTAATTGAACTTTTCTATATAATACTTTTTGTTTGTTTGTTTATTTATTTAGTTTCTTGTATCTTTTAATATACTCACTGATGCAGCAAACACCAAATCCCAGTGCACATTGACCATGAGATTCGCCGTTTTTCATTCGACATTCGTATGCATTCATGCATATTCCACGTCGACGTTGATCTGCAGATCTGCATTCTTCCTCCACAGGAATAGGAAAGAAATTAAGAGCTGAAAATAAATATTCATCAATTCACTTGTTAAAATCACTTACAACAACAAAAAATCAAATATGAAAAAATTAATAACTAGTAAAATTTTTGGTAATTAATTATATAAATTTTTTTTTTAATTATCCACATTTAATTATATGTTTTTCTTATTATTATTATTATTATTTTTTTTTTACTTTATCCTCCTAACGATTTCAACGATCAAATTATTATTGTGTTAATAATTAAAAATTCCTCCCCTAGAGCGTCATTCATATTCTATTGCGACATCTTTCCCATCATTATCTCACGGGTTTCCCCACTTTAACATGCTCGTTCATTGTCTTCTGTACCACTTGGCCCAATGCCACCACCACCGTCTGCCCACTTTACACAGATTGTAATTACCTTTATGTCCGTTAAATTAAATTTTCACTCGAGTCAAGGTAAGTGTACGTTACCTTACGATTTTAAACATACAAAAGAAAAAAAGAAAAAAAAAAAAAAAATGAAAAGAAAAAGAAAAAAATAACGAGAATAAACTAAAAGATGAACAATCGAATTTTGTTTATAGCTAATTCAAATTCATGACAATTTCTAACTCCACACGGTACTTTGAAATATTTTGCGGTATCCAACATAAACACGTGTGTGTATATATACCTATATCCATATACATACAAATAAAATAAAAATATGGAGATAAAAAATAAAAAAAAAAAAATTATTCCCTACAGATGACGTTCAATTGAACGTGACACATCTGAAAATCGTGCCTAGTATTTTGAGCAGTATATTTTTTATATATTTACATGAGAGAATATATTGATTATTGTATTTGGGAATATTTAATGTGCGATATATTTGAATTTAATAAAGTGAATAAAGATTGTATAATGTAGAGGTATCATGAAAAAATAAAGAAAAAAAAAATATATATATATATATAAAAATCAACAGATCCAACTTTTACCATTTGAAAATATCGAAATTTATATTGAAATTCTTTATATAAGAATCAATTTATTCCTTCCTATCGTTATTGCTTTTATGCTCGCGTTTTCCTGTGCCTTTGCGTTTTTATACGGGAAAAAAAAAAAAAATGAAATAAAAATAAATATAACAATAAATAAAAACCCCCAATATATCTAAAAAATAATATTGAATAAAAAAAGAAAAAAAAAAAAAAAGCTGTAAAAGTTATACATTCAAATTTCATTACGAGTAATATTTTTATACGCAATTTGGCACATAAACCATTTAAAAACTTTTTGGTACTAATAACTATCAATAATAAAACTATACTGTCCAAACGTAAACTAATATGATGAAAAAAAAAAAAAGATAATGCTACCTGTTATTCAATATTGATTACTCTAGACCGTTATAAAATTGAATAATACAACTGGACAAAGTGATAAGGAAAGAATAACATGAAATTTTTAATAATTCAATGATACTTAATATAACGATTAATATAAGTGAAAATAATATTTCAATCAATAATTATAAAGAATGCGTGTAATTCTTATGATTATGAAATTATTCTTACAATTGCAATAGTATGAATTAAGAGATAAATAACGTGTTTCTCGTTGCAGAGTCGTAAACAGGATGAGTAAGGGGGACTCTGCTCTTACTATCCTACCTACACGTACAGTGTACGTCGTGCACTACTCCAACTACTGCCCATATCTCGACTTCATCAAACGGCCTGAACTTACGACAGAAGTGGGGATATATTGAATGTTTACACTCGCAAGAGTTTACATTGCAAGTCCATCATGGAAAGTTTTACTTGGATACTTTTTTTTTGTTTTTTATTTCAAAAAAATGACCGAAAACCAAATGTTTTATCATTAATTTACTTACCCTTCGGTTGCATGGAAATTTGAAGGTCATTTCGCTCATTTAGTTGTCCTTTAATGGATGATGACCATATATTGAATACGGGCCACTGTTTACACGGCACCGCGACCAGAATAATCATCATTAACCACCATGGCAACCACTTGCACATACTGAACAAGTATAAATATATATTATATATGAATTCAAATAACAAACACACTATCAAACATAATAAATTAACTATCACAATGTCTTCAATCGTATATTTCACTATCTCTTTACCGTCTACCTCTCACTTTTTTACCTTGGCAGCAGCAGTGGCAATAGCAGTACTCGTTTGTCGACTCTTTCAAGGTCTTGGTCTTCATGCGGAAGTCTACGCTGAATTGGATGACCACTAACCTGATGATGTGTCTTCCCCCTCTCTCATTTCTTACAATAGCCCGTTTTCTCAACATTTATTTGATGTTGGTTATGGACGAAATGAAAAAAATAACTGAAAAATAAATTTTTTTAACACTTTTGGTTATTTTCATCATTTCATATAATCCTCACATTTTTATATTGATTTATTCCATTTTATTTATTAGATTTTTATTTTTTATTTTTTTCTGGATTCATTGATATTTAATCTGACAATTGTGTATCCAGGGTACGTAAAAAATTTAACATTATTCAAGATATTATGGCGCCAAATAGTACTGCGACCCAAATTTAAATAATAGAAATCAATTAATGAAGACATATTGAGTGAAATGAAAAATTAGAGCTGAATAATTTATTGTGCAATTAACTATCTATATGCCTTGAAATCCGATTTATTCAAATGAATTGAATGTCATCGATGAAATATTTGAAAAAAAGGCGATGGCAGTGCCATCTTGTGTTGAGGTCACGATTGATATTTTTTTGCAAATGGTACACATGAACAGTATATATATATAGATATATTATAAAATGTAGAAAGTGGATTGCCGACAGAGTCAAATCAGTACATACCTGTCGGCAACAAATTGAAGTTATAGATGGCAATTGCAGTTGAATTCTACTAACATTATTTTATTATAGGACCATCAAAATGGCCACACTATTACGTACGTTTCATAAAAAAGAATTAAAAGTGATCGTCATAAATTAATTACGAGATTATGTTGAGGTATTGAAACGAATACGTCAACGTTGTCGTGAATTGGGTGAGTAGTGTTACTTGTGAATGCCAGCAGTTTATTCATTCGTTAAAATGAAAACAAGAAAAATTATTATTATAATATATAAATATAAATAAGTTTATAGATGTTGAGCAGTAAGTACATATGTATACTCACACTCAAACGTGTTATCCGGCGCGTCCTTTTTTCTTTCTGTATAATTTATCTGCGAAGATTTCAGTATAATGAAATTAATTTGCGATGTTGATAATGATTTTCTCTTCAACATTATCGAATTATAAAACAATTTCATATATTTTTTCTCAATCATATTGATTTTAGTTCTTACCTAACTTAATATTTACAAATAAATTTTTTAATATATTTAAGAAGAATTTTACGATTTTTCATCGTTTAAACAGTTACTCATGTTTATTTATCCATTTGTTTTTATTAATTATCTTTAATTCAATTTATTGATTTATTGATGATGCAATGAGCGAAGTCATCTTGACTATACGTGAATAATTATCAGAAGAATTACCGACAAACGTGAAATACTATAGTTGTTCAGTTAACCATATTGTGAATGACGTAAATGTGATGCTATTGTTATGAGTATAATTATTGAAAATTATAAATAAAAACGATATAAACAAAATATATATGTTGTCGCGTGTTGGTAAGTAGTTGGAGTCGTTCATTAACTTTTCAGATGTCATGAAAAACAAAAATTAATAATAATATATATTACACCATAGATATTGTCTAAAAATAAACACATATAAATACAAAGAAATATTAATAAATATAAATGAGTTTATTGGGGGTAAGTAGATAGTACATTGTGGCTACACTGAAATTCTAAATGTATAAGAAAAAGAAGAAAAATAATTTTAAAAAACTATAAATTATAAATGGGAAAATCTAAAAAATTGATAAATCTATTTTTGTTAATTTAATCCAAATAAAAATTTTGTATTTACAGAGGTTATATATGAAGATCTAAGTTGAATTTGAATTCTATAAACAAAAACAAAAAAAAGTCGAAACAATTTGAAAGGTGAAAATCGAGTTACATCAAAGCAAGTGAAAACGACATGCAGAACTTTGATGATCTCGATATTGAAGGAAGACATGCGTCACATTTATCCGAAGAAGAAAAGGAAAAGGTAAAATATGTCATCTCTCTAAAAATGTAACAGATCGAAAAATGTGACACCTGAAGATTCAACGATGTATATTGAGATTTCAACGAAATATATGGCTCCAATTGAATAAATTAATGAATTCAAATTACTAAGGAAAATATTGTATAAACAAAAAAATTGATATAAAATGAATAATCATTTTTGCAGGAAGACAATGATCGTAAACGATTGATGCGTTGTAGCGTAACAGCTGAAGATGGTACACTACGTCCAGTTTATTCTCGGACAGATGACGGTGATATTTGGTGCCATATTTGTAATATTGCACTTTTTGGCGCGCATAAATTACAAAATCACAACACATCGAGTCGCCACAAAATAAAATTGGATGAGTGGCCATATCCCGTATCACTATGGTCAAAACGAGATGCAATGAAGATAACGAATCAAGGTCCTATTGCGATATCCGATGCATTAGCACCTGGTGAACCTGTGCCACCTGGAATGGAAGATCAAATGACACGTTTGACAACGATACAAGTTAGTTTAGATCGTCATCAGAGCTCACCATTAGTTGGTCTTGAATATTTATTGGAATTAGTTGACAATGACTCGTGTGAGCCAAGTTATACGTGTGTGTTATGTGATAAACGTGGTGATCCACGCACCGTCATGGCCCATATTACCAGTTACAATCATCGTATTACATATTTAAATCGTCATTTTCCAACGATATCACGCGCCATTACTGAATTACCGCGTACACAAAATTACAAACGTGGCGCTAATGAAATATCCGTGTTAGTTGCAAGGAAGATTGAAGAAAAATTCGGTAGATTACACCCACAACTCGTTGATAAAAGTCAATTTGAGAAGAATAAAATACAATATATCAAAAATGTGTATCAGGATTATCATTTTAGGTAGGTGTGGTAATATCTTTTTTTTTTTTTTTTTTTTTTTTTTTTTTCTCGTTATTATTTTTTTTATATTTGTCTCAATTTATTGTGATTGTGATTGAGTTCATTTGATTCTATCTTTTATTTTTCTTGAAAAACTTAAAATTTTGTGGTATATTTTAAAATGTGGCTGTGTTTCCTATACGTTCACACAGGGAAACCCCCGAGTTAACGTTTATGGATGTTTACGATGTGCGATGGGTGACAAACTTCGATGAAAAATTGGCAGAAATGAACATTGATATGAAAAAAGGTGAGTAATTATTACATACCTTATTATTTATTTACTTATATTCCAAATTTTATTTTGGTGAAAACAAAAAAAAATTATGATAATATAGCAAATTTTTTACATAGAAAGATCTTATTCACTGTATTTGTATGTTAAAAAAAAAAGACCTAGCGCCACTTGAAGATAGTTTCGACGATAAACCGAAGAAGGAAGAAAAAATAATTGACAAAGCATTTCCGAAGAAAATTGAACCGGACACAAGTAAATCGTAAGTGATAAAAAAATGATATTACATAAATAATAAAAATTAAAACTTGACAAATCAACTGTAAAACTATAATGTTTTTTTTTTATATTTTATATATTTCATTCTTTATTCTTTATTCGTTTAGATCAATGAAAATTCGTATTATTACAAAGGATAAATTACATCGAAAATCGGAAAAAGATGAAAAGAAAATGCGACCATCAGATGATACAAAATCATTATCGTCATTATCTAGTATTTCAAGCAGTCCATCACCTGATCGATCACGATCCCGTTCACGTAGTCGCAATCGTCGTGTGTCAAATCGCGAACAATCAACAAAATATCGTCATTCCAAGTCGTCGCGTCACGGCCGGTCACGTTCGCGTTCACATTCCGCTGAACAATTACGTGAACGTGATAAATGGGATAAATTTCGCGAACAAATACGTCGAGCTGAAGAAACACTGGACCGTGCTCTTAAATTTCATGAAAAAAATCCGGAGAAACATCCATCATATCCAGATGAATGGAAGAAATTTTGGAATCGTCGATACAAAGAATTGCAAGCCGAAGGCAAAGATCCAAGTAAACATGACTTCAAACCCGAATGGATTGAATTTTGGAATAAGAGAATGCGTGAAATGCATAATGAACAATTAGCTTCGCGAAAGGAAGAAATAAGAAAGCGTCTGGAATTACCAGAGGATAAACCTCCAGAGCCGTCAAAATGGATTTCAGCATCATCATCATCATCATTACGTAGTGAAAAACGTATGGAAAAAGAAGATCGTCATTCTTCGCCAAAACGTTCGCGACATCATTTAGATAGTGATGATGATGTAGAATACGTTGGTACAAAAACCATAAAGCCAGACCGTACACTACGTGAACGTGATGAATATCGTGATCGTCATGAGCGTGAACGTGTACGTGACCTTGCACGCGAGCGTGATTTGGCATACGCTTATTCGCGCGAAAAAGCAGCATCATATCGTAGTTATTATCCACCCCCAATTCCACGTACTGCCGTTCCACGATCACGACATTATTCTAGCTATGTACCGGTTAAAGAAAAATCACAAAGTCCAATCCCAAAGGAAGATCCTCTAAAAGAAGACCTTGAGATTGTTGGACTTCTCCGTTTGCTTACGGCACTTGAGGGTCAATTGGGCTCACTCGGACCGAAAATTGTTTCACTACTCTCACGCGCTCTTGCCGCAGAAAAAGCACGGCCCAATTCCGCTGAAGAATTGCTTTATGACGAGGAAGTGAGTGTCCTTTTTGAAACAGTTAAAGAAAAATTAAAGGGACAATTGTTTGCAAATATGATTGAAAAAATGGCAATTGCTGCAACAAAATCGGCAATACAAAATATTGCACAATTGTTACATCGAGCCGCCGAGGAAAAACGCCGGAAAGAGGAAGAAGAAGAAAAGAAAAAGAAACAAGCATTAGAAATGGCTCGTTCAATAGCATCGTTCTCAACTCGAACAATTTTTCCACGTACAATTGACATTCCATCAATGAAATCTGAGCCTGTGAGTGTTCCTGGTGTAGGTTCTGTTGATAAAGTCGCTATTGCACAACAAATAGCCGCGGCACTTATTGCACAGGGTCGCACTAATGTCTCACAAGATGAATTGGAAACATTGATAAATGCTGTGGTTGGTATGGCCGAAGCGTCACAACGCAGTGACAAACCTGTGACTGCCGCAAGTTTTGTTAAAAGTTTGACAGTTTCTGCCAATTCCCAAACATGCACACCGGAAACAGTTATGCCTGTTTTAGCTCCACCAGTAGCTCCTGCATCTACCCCTGCACCTACCCCAATTATCACTTCTCCAGCTGTTACTGTAACTATTCCTGATAGAATACGTGATCATAATCTACGTGAACCGTCACCTCCACCGCCACCCATTCATATCCCGATAAAAATTCAAACCGATCCAATTGAAGCCCACGCAAAACGAATGGAAAATTTAACGGACAATGATTTAAAAAGTTTACTGCAAAATTTCAAAGAATTGGGAACAGATGAGCAGCATGGTTTAATTAATTTTTTGAAAAAATTGGAAGCAACTGATCCCGGAAGGGTTGAAAAATTACGTGCATTTGTTAATTTAGGTAGTAATGTAATGCATCATGGTAAACTCGATATCTCATCACCAAATAAAGATATCGAGGAAATTTCAACAAGACGTGAATGCAGTGTCTCACCATTTTCAGCTCGCAAGGGCGGACATAATCCAACTGATGATGCTGATCACGCTAAATGGAAACCAAAGTTAGACATGTTTGCAGATGACGAAGAAGAGGAACACCAAATTAAAAAGAAAAAAGAAGATGATAAAAAAGGAAAATTAGAATTGTCAGATGACGACGATGATTATACATTTGAAGATATTTATAAGGCTGCAGACAAAAATGTTGTGGAGAGTGAGAAAGCAAGAAAAATAACAAATTCTCGTTCCGATTCGGCATCAAGATCTTGGTCACAGTCACGGTCGAGATCACGTTCACGATCACCTTTGTCAAAAAAAGAATTATCTAAAACTAATAATGGAGATCCAACAGCTATTTTAAATGAAACAAAACGTTTAATTGCAAATATTATGGGTGATTTACCAAATAAATATGTTGTTAAATCGCATATTAATTCACAACAAGAAAAATCAAATTTGTCAATAACGCAGGATGCACCACCACCAGGTTCCACAACCATTTCCATTCCTACTATAGGTTATACACACAATTATTTACAGCAACATCAACAGCAACAGTCACAGCCACAACATCAACATCAACATCAAACGATGTCATATACCAGTACAGTTGGTCCAAATCAGTTTACAAATTATCAACCGCCCCAACAATCATATAATAATACTGGATACATGAACATGACAAATATGCCACCCCCCATGAATAATGTTAATAATGGTTATAATTACAATCAACAACCATCAGTTACATCATATGGTGGGATTAATTCGAACCAGGGGCAATACAACGGTCCACCACCACCGTCAATGCAATCGAATCAATATCCCCAACATTTGTATGGTGCGTCACCTCAATACAATGCACCACCGTCAACTGGTCCGCCAATGGGATATCCACAACAAAATCAATATGGAAATTATCCACAACAGCATTCGCAAAGATTTTATTAAACCAAACAACATGTAACATGAATCTTTTTCATTTCATTTATCATTGTTTCTTTGTTACTTCTTTTTTTTAAAGGAATACTAAAATTATTCCTTGCAGTTCGCACCATAGTATTATATTGAGCTTCAATTTTAAATATTTTCTCGATAGTTTTATATCGTTTTTTTTTTTTGGCTATCGAGCAGTGATTTTGTATCAACAGTAGTGTCGTGATTATATACAAAAATAAGTTCAGTGATTGTGTTTGAATTCATATTGTAAAAAAAAAAAAAAAAAAAAAACAATTGCATCACACTAAACATCGTCATGAGAATTAGGACATCAACAGAACAGTAAGAAACATAGGATATATATTTCATGTGGTATTGGTATATTTTTTACAGAGGCCGTAAAAATGAACATAGCGATAAAAGAAGAGTGACAGAGAGAGAGAGATGGAAAATTTGCGAGCAAAAAAAGGCACATATTCAGTGAATATGATTCATAAATGTGTTGTCCATGTACCGGTGCGTAATACGAGATTCACAAATAAATGAAGAACAGTACAATCCAATAATACAACAGCAATTTCTCCAGAATGAGAAACAAAAAATGGATTATATTGATCTTAAATATGTACTATATAATTCTAAAATGAAATAAAAACATATTATAATTGTAAATCTTTTACCATTTTATGAATAAGTGCGCAATAAAAAGTTAAAAACAATTTTAAAATACTGAAAAATATATATGGCTATAATTCCACATTTAATTTTGCATAATCAAATTTATGATTGTATATTGACTAGAGAATGCTATATGTAAAATTTTTTTCTAAAAAGCCAAATTATTATGATCGTACAATAATTTATCTTTATCCCGATTTTCCCCTAACATTGATCACAAAAAAAAATTACTATAAATAAATTAAGTCTTATCTTCATCCTGGTAAAACAACAAAAGTTATGTACAAAAGCCTATTTAAAACGAGATAATAATAAAAAATAAAATATAATTCATTGATGATTAATTAAATTAAATCAAATATTCGCATCTCTCCTCCATTCATTTAGGAACAAGTCCACGAGTTTTCGGATAAACTGGCGCTGGAATTTGCATTTGTGGTATTTTACCAACGCTTTTTGGTCGAGACTTAGCTGATGGGATTCTAGGCTTTGGTGTACGCAATCTCACATTAGACGCATCAACATCAATGTCGCCCTCGTCTCTTAATGCTTCTTCGAGTACAGCTTGGATCGTGGGTGCAATTGCTGGCCCTTGATAATCTAACGTTGTACGCGCTGGCATATCCAATTCTAAATTTAAAATATTTTCCCCGGCATACCGACTTTCTCGTCCCATAGCTAGTGCAATTTTCGCATATTCTGTTATGGGTCTTCGTGCACCAGGCACTGACAACGGTCGTTTAATATAATCCACTGATGATGGACTCGTTTCTTTAATCATCCATTTTTCCTCATCATCATCAAACCGTACACGTGATAAAATTTTATGTTTCTCTTCTATCGGAATGAAATTATCAATAATTAAATATTTCATTTTTAAATCTTTCATTAATTCATGCTGGGTCTCTTCTAATTCACGACGATCACGATTATATTCGCCATTTATATCTTCAAGTTCTTGTTTGAGAGCCTGCAATTTAATAAAGCATTTGCGTAATTTTTTAGATTTAACATCTACCTCTTGTTGCAAATTCGTATAAGTTTCTCGCACACCCAATGTCGTTGATTCTTCATCTTCCAGTTTTTGTTGCATTTCAACTTCACGTTTTTTACGTTCAGCGATCTCTTGAGATCGCTGTTCCAACGCACGCTGTTGTTCATTTGTATGATCAACAATATTTTTACCACCGCATAACATTTTACTTTCCAATTCTTTTATTCTCATAATTAAATTCTCGGTTTCCTGTTTTTCTGCTTTCAATTGTTCCATTATCAATTTTTTGTCCGTATCAGAAATACGATTATCATCGCGGCTGTCTTCGCATTCTGATTCTGTTTCATCATCATCTTCACGCTTTTTACGTGATTTCTTCTTCTTCTTCATCGTTGGTCCTTTCAATGCCAATTTTTCTCGCAAACGACTGATTTCTTCCTGATATTGTCGCAACAATGCATCCTTAGGATCTTCATTTATTCGCGGTTTATTCTTTATATTTTTAGCTCGATTAGCATAACGCAATGTCGTCAATGTTTCATCATAATTATATGATGCTGGACCAATATTAGCAACCATAATTGTTTTAGAGTTACCACCAAGTGAATCTTGGAGTAATCGTGTTAACTTTGAATCACGATAAGGCACATGTGACGTTTTACCGTCAACCAATGCCGATATAACATTTCCAAGCGCTGATAAACTTAAATTTATTTTACTTGCTTCTTTCAAACGATCACCACACGATCCTGTTTTACTTTGACGTTCACTACCAGCCAAATCTACGAGATTTAAACGTCCAACGCGTATTCCACCGCTCTTATCAACACCGTCGAGTGATCCCATTTCAATTGTGATTAAAAATATCGCGTGTGAACGTGAACTGTGTTCATTCATATTAGTTGCACCAATTGTACGATTCATATTTCCTCGATTCATTAGTTGTTGAATTTCTTGAGCACTTTTACAAACAACGGTTGATAAATCTTTAACAAATACACCGCTTTCGGGTTTTTCTTTTAATTCAAATCGTAAATTCTGATCAATGTGCAATAAATCACGAATTTCCTCTTGATATATCTCGAGATAGCTGGCTCTAACAAGATATTGCATGTTCTCAGAACGCCCAATATGATTAAATATATGTTCAAATGACCGTGGAATAATTCCACGACGTTCTAAATTTGATTTAGAACCTTCCATTGTATATGTTTTACCTGTTCCAGTTTGTCCATATGCAAATATTGTTCCATTAAAGCCATCTAATACTGATGACACTAAAGGTCGAACTGTTTCTTCATAAATATCCTGTTGGCTTGAATGCCAATCATAAACCGCATCGAATGTAAAAATTTTTGCATTGTCTTTAGTTGGATCTTCACGTGGATTACGTATTTCAACAACACCTCTCGATGGCAATATTTCAACTACACTTGAAAAATTTCGCGCTGTTTCTTTTTCATCCATTGGACGGCAACGTACAACAACTTGGACACATTGAGTACCAAGATCAATTGCCGATGTCATTTTCATACTCTTTCGCTTCGACATTTTCATCTGATTATCATTCTCCATTTTTAATTTACAATACTATAATCATCTGCGTCAATTAATAACATTAATCTATAATAAAATAAAACAAAAAATCCCATTAATATTGTGTAGTTTTTATTATTTAGTTGTAACTCACCTTATTTAGCCAACCTCAATGCTTATGATAACGAAATATCAGCGTAGTAATCAATAAATCACTTATTCTAATATATTTATGGTGTCATAAAAATTGACGTAATTGGAATAAATTTAATAATTTATATTTATATTTAAATGCTATCGTTTATTGGTAACTAAAACAATGATTCCTTGGTATTACTGTTATCTGCCTTTTAATGACGGGTGGATATTGATCCATTGTTTGAGTCCATACCAACGTCTTCAACTCGATTGTTATACACGAATGAGGAGAAAGTACGACGGAGTTGGTTTAATATACCAACTTTTTATATATTATATCACACTTTGGAATTTTTTCATTTATACGTTTCCTATTTTTACTTATATTGATTGAAATGGCGATGAATTAATTTCAAATCAAAAAGTGTATACGTTGTAGAAATCCCGACCGGCACTTGTTCGAATATTTAACTCGATCACTGTTTTGTTCCCACTTTACATCACTCTTTAATTTATTTCGTATATAATCTTATATATATATTAATTTTTATTCACTGAATAATAATTCGTTTCTGTCAATTGCTCTTTTAACTACAGAACACATATGAAGTTGCGCACGCGTGCGAGAAAATATGCAAAAAAAAATCGATTGACGATGAAAACATTCATAATTCATGTTAGTTCACTAGATGGAATAAAACACAAGAATATGAAAATGAATTGATCTGCATTACCATCTTTTACTCTTTTTCATATTTCATATATATAAATTAATTTAAGTGTGAATGTGTACTTTAAGATAGCACGTACTATTTAAATGATAATAATTGATACAAACAAATTACAAAAAAACTTTTTATCATTTAGATACACACCTGATTTATATGAAGTATTTGACTTTATCAACAGAGGAAGCAGTAGCAATCGATTATTGTTATTATTTTTAGAGGTTGTGTTGCCATGTTCAAAGCATACAACTCACCTGATTTAATACCGTGGAGAAAAAGTAAATTTAGATATTCTTACTTGGCCTGATTATATTATTCCATGTTTCACATGACAAATATTGAATTGAAAGTTAAATCCCTGATTCGTCGCTAATATCCTTTTGTGAGTCATTAAGTAACTTAAAAAATTCGATATATCATTAATATTTCATTATTTAACAATGTTTTATTTTTTATTTCACCAAAAATTTTTCAACAATTGAATAATTTTATAATAATATTTATATTTTCAGATATCCAAAGATAAATATATAAATAAATTATAAAATATATATATACGAAGAACGATGCGACTGTGGCTTGTGATAATTCACATAATTCTTGTGGGAACAAATTTTTGGGTAACAGCACATTTTCACGATGAATTACCAGAAGATAATGAATTCGCTGAATTTGAAGATTTTGATGATGACAAACCGAAAACATCGACAATTGAACGATTAAAAGATGGCGAAGTAAATGATGAATTTGAGGAGGAAGAAGATGCATTAGTAGAGGACGATGTAGATAGTGAATTTGATCATTTTCACGATGAAGAAGAGTTTGAGGGATTGGATAACAATGGTAAAAATGCTGGTGGTAAATCTGACGAACCTTCGACATTGACAATCACAAAAGTTCCATTACATTTACGTGCACGATGGGACAGTTTTTATCTGGAGATACTTATGGTTGCTGGATTATTAGTTTACTTTATTAATTATATAACTGGACGTTCGAAAAATTGTCGGATAGCTGAAACGTGGCTGTCTGATCATAAACAAATGTTGATAGACAATTTTACATTAGTTGGAGATACTGGAAAATCAATTGATGATGTAACTGAGACTGGTTTGGTAAAAGAAAGTGAATCGCAATACAGTATTTATTGTTCTGGTCGAGTCGGATGTGATTCAATGTTAGTGGAATTGAAATTAATCAAACGACAAGATTTGGTTGCAATTATTGGACAATTATTACGACCACAAAACGATCAAGCACACATAAGAATCGAAATATCCAAGGAAGACAGTGATAATTTTATTTTAGCTGTTGCAACTAAAAAGACTGCATTACAATTTACACGGGATATTGCTGATATAGCAACGTATTGCCCAGAAAAAAGACTCGGTGATAAATTCGGCTTGCCTCAGGAGTACTTTGTCATGTCAGAAATCGCTGAAGCTGCATGGGCCATTTTCGACAATCGTGTACTTCAAACATTTACAAAATATTCTCAATATATTGATTACATTCATATTAGCGATCAATACAGTGGTCCAAAACCGCAAGAGTGAGTATAAATATATATTTCAGTATGATAAACATTTTTATATTAATTATTTTGATGGGATAATTTTCTTTTTCTGTGCATAAAGGGATTCGGGACAGCTAACAATGCCTGAAGTGAAGCGAGTGCTATTAATAGGATTTAATATAAGCATCAAAGGTAGAATACCCAGTGGTGATAATATGGATAAAATGCAGCCACTTTTACAGTTGACATTTTACCTACTAGACAAGTTGCGACGCTTCAAATTATCTAAAGAGGTTTATAAAATTAATTTTATTGTTATTTTTTATTTTTGTATTAAATTTAATATTTGTATGTTTAATTATATTATTTCATTTACTATCAATAGGGTAAAAGTAAATCGGATAAAAATCGTTTACGCGTAGAGGAAGCATTTTTGAAAACTACACACGCAGCACGGGCCGAAGCTGCTGCGGCCAAACGTGAAGAGAAACGTCGTGCTGAAAAGGAACGTATCCTTCAAGAAGAAGACCCCGATAAGCAACGAAAATGGGAGGAAAAAGAACAGCGCAGATTAGCGAAAAAACGTGCACCACGAACTAAGCAATTAAGAGTTAAGGCATTATGATTTATTAAATACTTCTTTTTTGATGAAAAAAATCGTTTCTCACGAAATTATCGGACTGAATATTGAAACAAAAAAAAAATCATTCATCACATATAATTAGATTAATCAAATTAACTCAAGTTCTTTTTACTTTTATTATTATTATTATTATTATTTTTTTTTCTTGCTGTGTTATTTTTATTTATCGCTCCATAATTCTCAGCATTTTTTCTCTGACATATGTAAATATATATAGGACAAAAAAAATTGTATTTACCTTATGAAGAGAATGAACGTATCCAGTCATTACTGCCATAATATAATTATTTCAATTATCTCCTCAGATTAAATACGATATAAATTATAAAAAAAAATTTATTTTATCTGAAATTTTAAGTTTTGAATAAATGTATAATGTACATATAATAGATCAATTTGTATGAATACACTTGCGTCAATGAGATATACATTATCAGTTAGATTATTATTTTTTTTTTTTGTTTAATAACTGACTACAAGATTGATCTCGAAGAAATTTATCATGATTTTTTTTTTATATTTAATCAAGTTATCTGCGGCGATAAATACTAAAAAATATACACGTAACCGTTTTGAGTAACTTTTTTACAAATGTATATTCAAATTTGATTTTATGCAAAATTTACAAATGATAAATATTTTTTGTAATGCAAAAAAAAAATCATTATAGTTGTGTCATATCATTCGTATAGAGTTTTATGAGAAATTTATTTTATTTTGAATGCACACCTAATTAAATAAAATTATCAAGTAATAATTTAGCGTTGCGTTGTATAACAATTTTTGAAAACAAAAAATTGTTATATGACACATAATCAGTAATAACAATATTCAGACCACCGTTACCCGGATAATTACTTTCAATCCAAGGTAATGTTGCGCGTCTACATGTTGCTGCAAGGTCTTGATGAAGACTACTACAAATATGTGTTAGAACGTAATTAACATTAGGTGTTAATAAACATTGTGAAACAAATCCAGTTTGTTGCAACCGTGTTCCTAGCCTTGTGTCTAAAAAGTCAATTAATTCATCAGTATAAACGGTATTTGGCCAAGGTGTTGGCCATAATCCACTTGGCCACATATCCCTTTCCACTTTTGATATATCATTCCTATAGATAATAATCACTTGATATTTGCGTTTATTCATCCATTCCAGTGTTATTTGAGACAATTCAATAATCCTTGATGGGCAAATTTTATAACCAAATATATTTTTTAATAGCCTAACAAAATGAAGATGATGATGTTCAGTAAATAAATAAAAATGTTGACAATCCATAATAATTATTTCATTTGAATGTGAAGTTAGCCAATTATTGATATTAATTAAATGCTCGGTCACTTGATCACCATAAAGACCGTGGAGAAAATAAATTTCATTGTCTCTCGCTTTTGTGGCCAATCTCAGATCTAAATAGCGTATTCCACCATTCAATTGCTGTAGAATATTATCATATTGTGTTACCGACCAATTAAATATTAATGGTCGACATATAAATGAACAATATTTTCCTAAAAATTGAAGATACGCTGGTTCATCGGGTCCCACTTCATTGTAACGATGTATAGTGTATGTCATTGTATTATGGGAACCTCAAACATTGAAAACAAATACAAATGTAACAAGAAACAATGACAATATCCATATATTCATGAAATACGCACATTATCTTTGGTATTAAAAAACGTGACTTGATTATCATTACGTAAACGAAAAAATATAACCATTCATCATGCAAAAAAAAAAAAACAATACGTAGATGAAGTGCATAATATCATATAATATATGCAATTTATGTGTTCGAGGAATTGTAAACAACTCCTCGATAATGTATAAGAAAAAAAAAGAAAAAAGAAACACAAAATAAATGAGAAATTAATTTTTTTTTCTCATTTACATTTAATCTACAATATAATATAATTTTTTTTTTGTATTTGTATTTGTATATATGAAAAAAAAAAAATGAAAAAAAATGTCATTTAAATTTACCGGGTATAGCCAGATGGATTATGGGTATATTCTTGAGATGTGGCGGGAGAAGCGTCATCCATGACTCCAAATTTCTGTTTAAAATCACATTATCAATGCTAGACGAGCTATTAACATCACTTAATTGATTTGAAACGTGCGTCATAGCAGTATGGTGTAATATTTCTCGTTTATATTTTGATCAATGTTTGCATTTATGCCATGAAAAATTTTGTTTTAATTATTCATTAATTGAAAAATAAACAATATAAAATGGCGGTATATAAATATATATATATATATAATCAAAGTATTATGTATGCTCAGAATGCTCAGAACCACATACTGAATTTAGTCGTGAATAGTCACAAAATGATTACGTGTCTACACTGAATAAACGTAAAAGATAATATGAGTAAATTGTATATGACAATAGCGCAAACTAACACATCAGCAACAATGTAGCTTGGTTATGAAGTTATACGATTATATATTGTATAATTAGTGAATAATGTGTTTACATGTGACCCAATACACATAACAATTTCATGTATAATAAGTGACACCTTATGGCGACCCTGATGTCTTGTTGAATTCGCGCGCGAAAATACATTCAAATCTGATTCGTAAACAGAATAAAAATACGGTACATCATTATATTTGCATTTATTTTCTTCAATCTACATTTATTTTATAGTTGATTGTGATAAGATTACTCATCCACACATATAATTTTGCTTGATAACACAACTTTTAGTTATCTGTTATTTGTAGACAAGAAAATAAATTTTAAAAATTATAAATTTAAAGTTTAGAAAATTTCAAATGTATTCCATTCAATGGGGCCAAGAGAAATCCTCTTGGATTTATTTTGTATGGTATTTCAGTTTTTTCACAAACATCTACGTGAAATCTTTCTATAATTTTAATCAGACCAACTTTTGACTGATGATTGGCAAGTCTTGCGCCTATAAATGAAGTTTATTATATATTTCCAGATATATACCATCATCGGATAAATATAAATATAAATTAACAGATAGAAAATAATAGTAACAACAACTGATTATAATTACCAATGCAATTTCTCGGACCATCGCCAAAAGCTAAAAAGCTCATTGGATGTCTGGATGCTATTGCTTCGGTTGTAAATCTATCAGGATCGAAAATTTCAGGATTTGGATAAATTTTCGGATCCTTGTGAATTCCCAACAATGAAATTATCACTAAAGTGTCCTTTGGTATAGTTACTTGTGTTCCCGAAAATGTATAAGAACAATCCGAACGACGAATTAATACTGGTGCTGGTGGATGTTTCCTCAGGGTTTCTATTTATTGTATTAATAATGAATTTACTCTAAGAATTATTTAACTATTGATATAATCAATTGTATTGTTAAAACTCACCTCGAAAAATCATGTCAAGATATTTCATAGATTTCACAGATTCGTACGTCAAAACACCATTATTTTCATTTAAAACTTGATGTATTTCCTGACGAAGTTTATCTTGATAATCATGATGCTGAGCTAATTCATACAGAGCATTGCTCATAGTCGTTGACGATGTTTCAAAACCAGCAAGAAAAAAAACAAATAATTGTGAAGTCAATAGTGCATCAGTGAGATTAATTTCAGGAATCTTTTCTGGATGATCTTGCAATTCCATCACTTGATCAATAAAATCATGTTTAATAATTTTATTATTTCTCCTATATTCAATAGTATCTTTCATCATTTTCATAAAAAAATCTGTTACAACATTATCACGCATAATTGGTGCTAATAATTCGTATAGCCATGGCACACCTTCTCTTATACGAAATTTAATAAGTTTCCACCAATCCATTGCAAATATATTCCTTCCCATTTTTCGAAATTCACTTTCGTCATCATCAATTGCATTCATTTGCAATCCAAATGCACATGTACCAATAACATCAGTGGTATAACGTGCTGTAAGTTCACGCACCTCAATCGGTTCATTTTTCTTAATAATTTTTTCTAAATGATTTTGAAAATTGTTACCGCAATCCAATAAAAGATAAAACATCTCTTTCAATTTGCCTGAAGTAAATGCTGGCGATAATTTATTGCGTAAAGGACGCCATCTACTGTGCTCTAAATTGACTAAATGTAGTGATAGTGGTTCAGCTTTCTCAAATGTTTTTATTCCACGATCAGGAAATTTGGAGAAGTCACGAATAAAGATATCTTTTATCAAATCTAAATCACGTATAATTAATACCGGTCTACGTCTTATAAATATTCCAACAAACGGTAATTTATCATAATTCATATAATAATTAGCCAACAATTCACCAAATGACAGTTTCCCAAATAATACATCCTTGAAATTACCCAGTAGGGCTGTGGGTACTGGACCTGCCACTCCACGACTCCGCCAAAATCCAAAGGATGAAATTGACCAATAATAAATTATAAAAATAATCGTCACAAAACCCGAAACTAACTCCAACAATGATATCATTATTTAATCGCTTTTATAATGAATTATTCAATGATTAATTACATTTATTTTTTTACTGATTCAATATTTACTCGTATCTACGCGCCAATTAAATGTAACTTTGTAGTCGACGTCTCTTCATTTATCATGTGTGAGGTGGCGTGTCCGTGTATGTGATTCAGTATAATACGAATGGAAATAAACTGATGATGTAGCAGTAGTGTTTCTTTTTATCACAAAACACACAGTTGACTAAGAGAAGGGGTAACAGATTGATAGGAACGTCTACCACTCTCAATGTTCGTTGCTCCATGTGTGTATTTGTATGAATATTTTGAACAGATTTATCATTAAAGAATGATATACACAATTATTTATTTATTATTATTATATATATATATATATTTTTTTTTTTTTCAGACGTAATCATATAAGGTAGATGTATATAATATAATTGATGTTTTCTCTAATATCAGTAATTATGAATTGAGAATTAATCAGATATTCGATTCTTAGTTACTTTAAGAACGATTCCATTTTTTGGCGTGAGTAGGAAAGAAGTTGGATTGAGCTGGTAGTGTTTATCAGTTTCATCACAAACATCGACTGTGTGATTTTGCAGAATTTTTACCAAGCCTACTTTTGATTGCATCCGTCCAAAACGTGCTCCTATATAATAAATATCAATAAATTATGAGATATTTTGAAATTTAAGTAAAGAAAAGGACAAATGAAAAAAAAAAAAATAAATAAATAAATAAATCCGAATAATACCAATGCAATTCCTTGGGCCCTCTCCAAAAGACAAAAAAGTCATGTGTGGACGACTTTTAATCGCTTCTTCACTAAATCTCTCGGGATCAAATACATCAGGTTTTGGATAGTATTTTGCATCTCGTTGAATTGAATAAATCGGAATCCAAACTTGTGTGCCAACTGGAATTGACACATTTGTATCGGAAAATGTATATGGAGTTGTTGCTCGGCGCATTAACAATGGCACTGGTGGATATTTTCTCAAAGTTTCTAGAAAAAATAAAAAAAATTAATACAATATCTATGAAAAATAAATAATTATTACATAAATACGTAATAATTTTTTTACCATTTACTACTTTATCCAGGTATTTCATATTTTTTATTCCTTCATACGTCATAGAACCATTTGTTTTTGATAATTCTTCTTTGATTTCCTCACGTAGCTTGTCACGTATTTCATGATTCAATGCAAGTTCCAATAGACAATTGCTCATAGTTGACGATGACGTTTCAAATCCCGCAAGAAAAAACACAAAGAGCTGAGCAGCCATAAATGAATCAGTTAATTCTAAAAATGATAAAAATTTTTTAGTTGACAATAAATATCACAATAATAAAATTTATAATTTAAATTATAATTATCATACCAAAATCAGAGGTTTTATCGGATTCATCTTTAATCGCCATTAGTAAATCGATAAAATCATGTCTATTTACATTATTTTTTTTCCTGTACTCGATGGTATCACGAGTGAGATTAATGAAAAAATTTATAAGCTCATGATCAACCAAAAATGAACCGATAACATTAAACAAACGTGGAAAGTTGAGAAGTATTCGAAATTTCATAAGATTTTTCAGATTTGTTTGGAAAATACGTTTTCCCATTTTTCGAAATATACTTTCTTCATCAATCAATGCATTTGCCTTTAGACCAAAAGCACAAACTCCAATAACATCAGTTGCAAATTTCGCTGATATATCACGCATGTCAACAATTTTTCCATCCACTTCATCCAAATATTTATCTAACTGATTGGCACACTCAATTAACAGATAAAACATTTCACGGAGTTTACCGGATGTAAAAACAGGCGTTAATTTCATTCTCAATGGTCGCCAACGTTTTGCTTCTAAATTAAATAAATGAGCTGATAATGGTTCATGTTTTTCATTTGATTTCATACCACGATCAGTAAAACTCTTGAAATCCTTTATAAGAACATTTTTTATTTGATCCATATCGTTGAGTATAAGCACAGGTCCATCCCGCGTGAAAATACCAATCATTGGTGCATTTGGAAATTGTTCGTAAACAACTTTTGCATAAAGTCCAATCGAGTACTTACCAAATACCACATTTTTAACTGTACCGAAAAATGGTATTGGCTTCGGTCCAACAATATTACGAGATTTCCAAAAGTCAAAATTTCGTGTGTAATAATAATATAAAAAACTTAATACTGCTATAATACATAATAAGATTTCTATTACAGTCATTTTTACTTTTATCAAGTACGTCAATGGAATTAACAGATAATATTAATTAACTTGATTTGTAGCACGTTGAAAACAATGTTAATCGCAATTTAAATACTCCGTCCTACTGCAAAGGCATCTCAAGTGTAACTAGATGTTTAATGACATGACTGCCTCAAGCAATCAGATTGATATTACGTGATTTTAGACCATGACAACTTCCAGTCACGGTGATACAGCATTGAAAGCAATTTTATATTTGATATATTTTATCATGAAGATGGATTATTATTCCATTAATATCTTCCCATATTTCGATATTATTACGACTGATGCTTTATGTTAAATAATTTTCTGAATTGTAAAAAAAAAAAAAAAAACATCGAATAATCATATTTTATTATAATCAAGCAGATAAATGAATAAATACAAATATTTTTATGATAATATCAATCCTTATAGGATGACAATACTAATGTATTAAATAGATGAAATTGATTGTTTCATTATTTTAACATAAACACCATTTTTTGGTGCAAGCAAGAATGTTTTTGGATCGATTATATAATTTTTATCAGTTTTATCGCAAACGTCGACCGTATAATTTTGTAGAATTTTTACCAAAGCAACTTTCGTTTGCATTCGTCCAAAACGTGCACCTAAAAAAAAAGTATTTTATATATATTTATATATTGAGACTTTTAACCTAACGTTAAATATAAATGATGTAACTTAATAAAAAATAAATAATAAAATACCAATGCAATTTCGCGGGCCATCTCCAAATGATAGGAAGGTCATTTGCGGTCGATTTTTTATCGCTTCTTCATTAAATCGTTCTGGATCAAAAGCATCAGGATTGGGATAATACTTTGGATCACGTTGAATACCAAAAATTGGGATCCAAACATGAGTACCAGTTGGAATTGATACATTCGTGCCAGCAAATGAATATGGAGTCGTTGATTTTCGCATTATCATCGATAACACTGGATATTTTCTTAAAGTTTCTGTAGAAAAAAAAAACAAAAACAAAAAAGAAATACGTATCTTCACGTCCAATGGAAGTAAAACTACTTCATTATATCTATATAAAGCAAGAAATAATAGTAATATAAGTACAAGAAGGGGAATAAGATGAAAAATGTATGCAACAAAGAGCATGGATGAGGTAAGAAACGCTCCTTATTGGCCAGATGCAGGGCCAGATGCATTACCTCCTCCATTTGATCTATTTGCTGCTTACGTAATCATACTATTGGCTTGAGTTTACATTACGTCCAGTACTAGTGTCTTAACCTCAGCAAGAGGCTCTAAAATTTAATACAAGAGAAAAAAACTTTAGCGTAATGTTCATTTCCACAATTTATCAACCGGTTGCAAAACGCAAATGAAGAAGTTTTACTTCAGATAAAGCTATCAAACCCGAATACATTGATAAAAGTGAATTAATCATTATGAAAAATAATGATCATTTGAATGTAAATACCATTAACTACTTTGTCGAGATATTGCATATTTTTTATTCCCTCATATGTGAAAGCACCATTTGTTTTAGATAATTCTTCTTTGATTTCTGCTCTTAACTTATCACGAATATTGTGATTCATAGCAAGTTCAAACAAACAATTGCTCGATGTTGACGATGATGTTTCAAAACCAGCGGCGAAAAAAACAAATAGTTGCGCAGCCGTAAGCGAATCAGTTAATTCTAAAAGAAAAAAAATAGTTTTTAATTACTTTTATATCAATTCAAGTCTTGATTAAGATGAATTTTTCAATTTTTATTATCTTACCAATATCGTCAATTTTACTCGGTTCATTTTGCAATGCCATCAATAAATGTATAAAATCGTGCCTAACTATATTGTTTTTCTTCCTATATTCAATTGTGTCTCTGGTCAAATCAATAAAAAATTTAGTAAGACCATGATCAACCAAAAATCCACCAATATATTCAAATAAACTTGGAGCAAAGTTTCTCAATCTGAATTTAAGAGCATCTTTCCAGTTTTTAGGAAATATACGTTCACCCATCATGCGAAATGTACTATTTTCATCAGCCAATGCATTTGCTTGTAAACCAAACGCACAAACGCCAATTATATCAGTCATAAATTTTGCTGATATTTCACGAATATCTACACACTTTCCATCCACCTGCGCCAAATAATCATCCAATTGATTGGAACATTCGATCAGTAAATGAAACATTTCTCGGAGTTTGCCTGATGTAAATATAGGTGTTAGTTTTGCTCTCAATGGTCGCCAACGTTTTGCTTCCAAATTCAATAAATTTGCTGATAATGGTTCGTGTTTTTCACTTATTTTGATTCCACGATCGGCAAAGCTTTTAAAATCCTTTATTAAAATTGTCTTAATTAAATCCATATCATTGAGCACTAATACTGGAATATCGCGTGCGTAAATTCCAACCATTGATTCATCTCGATATTGATCATACACGATTTTCAAATAACTTCCAATTGAATATTTACACAACATTATATCTTTTATGGTGCCAAATAAAGGTATAGGTCGAGGGCCTATGACATTTCGGCATTTCCAAAAATTATATGTTAATGAATAATAGTAATAATAAATTCCAACTAATAAAGTTGAAATACAAATAAAAATTTCTGTCGTGTCAAACATATTAATATTTTATCTTGTGAAATTTAAAATCGTTGTAATTAAATGTAAAAATCACAATGATAATTATGGATAATACATATCAATACACTTTAATTAATAATTTCTACAGTGCTCGTTTGCATCTGTTAATTGTTGAATAGGCATGTTCGATATTACCAGTTTGTTGGTTTACGCGCGACTGCCGTAGCTTTTATAAAATGGTCCTGATAAAATGGACGAATGTTAGTGGTCCGCTTTAGATGTCAGAAAAATAACGGGTTCATTAAAAATAAATAAAAAACATAATATGTTGTGATATAAATTATGAATATTATATAATTAATTGATGTTGATTAATCCCTGATAGTCAAACTACAAAAATGCCAGCATTTTATTGACAATTTCTAGCATTTTATTGACTGGCATTTATGGATTTTTGTCTACTAAAGATATTATTGTATTTATAAGTAATGCATTGTAGTTGATAGAATCAAATATTTATTTGCATTGTACATGCCAATCTTAAGTATTATTTAAGTGTTCAACATCATTCCAATTAATTTTAATTTAATTTTACAATAATGTCACCAGTTTTATGTAATATAAATTTTATTATATCCTTGACCTCATGTATTTTATTTCATTCATAAATATAATTACAAGAGCAGTAATATTATAATACACACTAAAATATATAAATTAAGATCACTGTGGTCGAAATTTTTGTTTGAAAATATATTTTTTTTTCATTCAGCTGTTGAATATTGATGTAATTATTTCAGGTTGTTTTATAATTCAAACAGATGGCGAGTAAATAGTTTTTTTCATATTTAAAAATCTCACATGGTAATGTGATGTACAGTGCGATTTTTTTTACCAACATCATGGATGGGAATTAATTTTTTTTTCTTTCAATTATATTTCTCATATGTTGTGCAAATAAACATAATTATTTATATAATTTTTTGATGTATTTGTACATTTAACTGACAAATTATAGGTGTGATTCATTATGTAAAATGAAAGCTTGATACTAAAATAATTGAGTAAAGTAATCCCGTGATATTTTTCATTGTAATTATTTTATTCTTAAAACTTGTATGATTATTCCAATGTGGCATTTTTCGAATGAAATATTGAGTAATTTACACAATATTTACGAAATATTAATATACTAAAGTAACTCTCAAGTTGAATATATCCATGTTACAATAACCTAATAAGCAATAGTCCCTGGACTTTGATCTCACGGTCAAAATTAGTGTAGTGGGGATAAAATATCAAGTTTATTTCATTGATACAAACTTAAGTCTTATATATATATTAATATTATTTACACATGGTTACATAAATAAAATTATATTTCATCTTGATTCATATATAATTATTAGTGAATAATTAGTTAATAATATTCCAATTAAATTATAATATAATAAAAATTTCTTGAAATATAATTCAGATGATTTTTTGGAAAAAATCTAAATTAGAATGAAGTAAAGACATCGAATTTGTAATTAATTTTTAGAATAAGATCTAGGACAGTAAGAATAATCAATTATTTATTGGCTCTCTACGTCAGTAATTTTCTTGTCAACGTATATTTATGTGTATCATAATTATTTTATATAATACACTTAAATAGGCTTAACATCGAAAAAAAAAAAAAAATTACATAATTCATATGCATGAATTAGTATTGTATTCATTCATACTGTCATGCAGAATTGAAACAAACAACAATAATAATAATAAATGAATAAATAAAAAATATTTATCAGAATATTTTGTTGAATTAACCATTTTTTTTTTTTTTTTTTTTTTTTTATTCACCAATGTATATACAATTAATATCACATGTAGTAAACAAATTAATATTCAGTTGTGAAATTATCATATCAGTTTAGATACGTATTATTTTTTTTTGTTTTTGTTGTTGTAGATATTTATGTATGGATATATTTCTCTGCCAATCGCATTTTATTTCAATGAGCATTGATATATCTGTAGGATTGGGTACACAACGCAAACTGTCTGCGATAAATGCGCAACGTCACTGAGTAACCAGTGGGAAGGTGGGTACAAGCCAAGAGAGAAGGATATTTATGCAGTTATAGGGAGAAAACGAGAATGAAAAATATATTTTAACTTGACGGTGATAGGGAGAAGAGAGGGGAGAGAATAGAGAGACAGAGTGAGAATAACCTGATCGATACTAAAACCATTCTCGAGACGAGAAACAGGTTAGTTTGTGTTTTCAATTCATATTGGACGTATTTCTCACAAATACACCAATATCATTTGTGTAGTTCAGATAAATAAAATAAAGGGTTAGAGGAACACAAAAAGATAATGGTATGTTATTAAAGATAACAATGCACATAATCTGAAAAACAAAAGGAAAAAAAAATTACTCATAATAATAATAATAATAATAATAATAATAAATATTGACATAGTCCTGAGGATTATATACTTACGATATAAAAATAAAATATATACAATGATAAAAGTGATAATTATTTCGTTTGATAAAATTTGATGGTAATTAAATTTTTATTTCAGTTTTAGAGAAAAAATATTGGAATTTAAAATCGGTATATAAGGAGAGCTAAGAGTAACAAAGAAGCAAAACAAGCAAACATAGATGGTAACATTTCATTAGAGGGCGCCACATTTTAAATACGCACTAGGAGTGTTATTGTTTGTGTGTGCGTGGTGTAGGGTATAAGAGTGGTACGACAATATATATATATATATACATATAAATAGCAAATAAACGAAAGAGAAACGACTCAACGCTCATGTAAATTTTATATGTGTGTCACATATCTACGTTGTCATAAAAATAAATTGAAACATCGCGAAAAATAGAAATTTTGATTCAAGTGACTTGGTTAGAATTTCATGTATGTAAATATATTATTTTGTTGATGGTAAACAAGATATATAAATTACAAAAAGAATCGCGTTGTTTAAATTATTTATAAATATTAACAAACAAGGAATAAATAGAAAAATAAGAAGATAAAACTGGACGTTTTACATTTTATACGATCTGAGAATTTATTGAAAATTTCTGTAAGAGGTGACACCACGAAGCTGGTCAAATTGATTTCAAGGATATTTTATCGATACGACTATGTAATTACATAATAATTAAAGTATAACGAAACGTAGAAGAAGATCAATTACAACCATTCATCAATATTGATTGAGTTAATATTTCATAGAAACAGTTTTGATATTATAGATTACAATATCTCAATAACATATCTATTGATGAAAGGACATAAAATAAAAAGAAAGAGTTGTATACTTGAAGAATAATCTTGAGTGCTTGAGTAAATTAATTAGCTCAATAGAGAAACAAATTCACAAACTGGCTCCAGAAGTGAGGATAAAACAAATTGGAATGAGGGAGGACCTACTGTCAATCATACGACACACAAGCAGTGATCATTTTTCTGAAGAGCTTTAGCCGTGGATTGTTGTTTTTTAATTTTTGGATGAAAAAAAAAAATTTCATCGACACAATATACACTCAATGATAAAAGGAATAATTGATGATCATTTGGATGAATCTATTCATCATATCTTAATTTTGATTTTCAATTAAAAACCCTACCAAGGTATTTTTTGTTGGAATATCAAAAAAGACGGATTTATCTGGAGGAAGGCACAATTATTTTTGTACATTTGTCCGAGAAGATATCATATGCCTTGGGTAGCAGCTTGCTTGGATTTATTAGCTGCACCAATTCTCGGTTATTGTCTTACTGTAAAAAAGCTGGCAATACAATCTGGTATACTCCAAGAAACTGCTGCCACGGCTGGTTCCATACAAAACATTAGTGTCAGCAGTTCGAATTCAACGATATCAAGCATAAACTGCAAAATGGCGCCTTGTACTGAAGAAAAGCGTCAAGGTGAGTGTTTCACAATTTATATCAATTCCATATTATACATATATTTTAATTATTATTTCATAAAGATAACCTCAAAATATTGATTTCTCATCGTTACTTCACATATGTAATGAATGAAATGAATGATTCACTGTTTTCCCAGATCGTGATATTGGTATATCGTTGTGCTCAATGTTTGATAAACATTTGAACTCGGATTTATATTCACATTGCATATTTAATAACATTAGTTCAAGTGGAGTCATTAGGTGACAGTGAATATTTCTAGATTTTGAAATAAATTTTTAATTTAGTAGAAATGCTCGAGATACATGATTTAATAATTTATTTAATGTCAGTAAGTTAAATTGTGTTAATTAATTGATTGCTCAACTACTAAATGAAACATCATTTTTTTTGTCCTAAAAATTCTAAATTTATTCTGTATCATTACATTAATACTAATGAATATTTTTTATACTGATTAAAAATGCCGATAAAAAAAGGTTGATGGACTCACTGTTGAACACGTTAAATTAATTGATTCTACAAATATTTTATCGTACACACATACGAAATAAACTATTTAATTTCAGGTTTTCAAGACTTTCTCTTGAATATTCATTTACGATATATCAAATTTTAATAATAATTCAATATAAAATTGAAATATCTGATACAACTGATAATTAATTCATTTTATTTTTTTTTTTTGTATTTTTTTTTTTCGTAATCCTTGAACTTTACGAAAAATATATCCGTTTTATTATATTTTCCGATTTTAACTGCTCGTACTCAATTAATATTTATGCAATTTCCTTTCATTATATATTCATGTAACTAAGTGTTCAAATCCCTTCACTCAATTGATTCAAATCATATTATACATATACTTATACACACTGACGATCGTTTCATTTGTCCTATTATCACATTATCTTTGCATTCAACTTTTTATATTCTTTTCATCCAATTTATATTTTTTTAACATTCATATTTTATGAAAAATAAATTTGATATAAGATTATATGATTGCTGGCACTATTAATTATATAACAAAATTATACTCACATAATAATAATAATAATAAATTTCAATATAAGATAAATCATACAATTAATTCTATCAGTTTTCTCATCAAACGATTTTTATTTATTTATTTATTTATTTATAATAATTATTTTTTTCCAAGTTATTCCTTCATCAAAACTTCATGTTTTTAATATCATAAAAATATTCGTGTTTAATTTTCTATAATCTTATAAATTTTTTTTTTTTTAATTTTTATTTTTTCATGAAATTATTTTTCTCTTGTTTATATGTAAATATATATCAACATATCGAAGTTCAAATATGATTCATAAATTGTATGTTAGATGAGGAAAATTTTTTCAATTGTATATCATCCGAGTTTGATATTAAAAATTAATTAATATCATCATAGAATGTAGAACATTGAATATAATATATCATTGGGTTTTTTTTTTTTTTTTTTTTTTTTTATATTTAATTTATTTTCATCGATGCTCAATAACGCTATTGTTCAAATTTTCATTGCAGTACGTGTGTATAAATGATATATAACTGTTATAATTCATATCATTATTATATTTAATTATATGATGAAGTTGTACACTGTAGATTATTTTGTCATTACTTTCGAATAAATATTCATTTTATTTTCGAATTTTTGACAACAATAAAATAATAAATATATGTTTTTGTTGAAAACAAAAAAAGTAAGTGATAGTGATTTTGCAAATGTTTAAACTTAGTTGATTTCCACGAAACTATCATGCCAAAACGAAACAAGCACTGATGTATAAAAATAGATTTTAAACGGAATATTGTGTGTGTAAGAGAAACCCGTGTAAAAAGACTTATCATCATCAGTGTATAACTGACTACAGTACTGTTCGTATAATAATTTTAAAATATAAATAAAAACAGTGCATTAAGAATTAAATAATTTCAATACAAATGAATATTTGAATAAATTTAATTTGTATTTATTGAATATATTTTTTTCGTGATCATGTGTATTGTCGGTAATTGATATTTTTTTCTTTTTTTTTTTTTTTTTTTTTTTTTTTCTTATACAGAATATTTATATAAATATTTAGAAAATTTTTCATTTAATTTATGGGTATATTAATTGGATAAAATATTCTGTAATGTAGAATCCGGTCAAGAGTCATCGACAAGAGCTGTGGGATTAATAAAATCATCAAGAAAATTTTCTGGCGTTGTAATTGCCACATCCGGTTTACCAGCTCGTGGAAAATCACAAATTGCTCAAAATCTATGTCGTCGTTTGAATTGGAATGGTATCTCTACCAAAGGTAAAAGAGAAATATTATTTTAATATAATGCGAAGTTTATTGAATTTAACTGCATCAAGAGAAGAACAAATAAAAATAATTGGTAATATTACATATGTAATAAGTATTATGAGACTATTGACCTCGTTATAACGTTCACTTAGAAATAAATAAAAAAATGTATAATCATTGAATAATGAAATTGGCAGAGATACTACTACTAATATTAATTTAAATATATCCATTTAGTATATTTAATACTATTATGTAATGTCAATTGACTTAGAATAATCACACACATATCTATTTTTATTTATATATAAGAAACACTGTCAGGTGTATTTATCATTATTTAATAATAATATTTATTTTCATTGAAATTTTAGTGATGCGCGTGAGTGACTATAGACGAAAAAAATTAGAATTTTATGGAACCGCCGAGCTATTTCGTCCTGATCATGCGGCTAATTCAGCATTGAGGTCGTTGGCAACTCGCGACGCAATGCACGATTGCTCTGCATGGCTGGCATCTGGAAATACTGTTGCTGTAAGCATATGTGAACCAAACAAAAACAAACCAAAAAAATTTTATTATCAAACCCACTAGAGATTCCCCACAGTCCCAATTCTATTTTAAAATTTAAAAAAAAATTTTTTTCTTATTTTATTTTTCCTTTTTGGAAAAAAAAACGAAAAAAAAAAAAAACAAACAATCAAAAATACAATCAATAAGATCTTGGACGGTTGCCTGGTTCGAAAGGATCAACGCGTCGAGGTATTTGACTACTTCACCGTTCAACTCGGCTATCGTGTACTCTTCATTGAATGCATCTGTAATGATCCCACTGCTTTGGAACATAATTATAAAGAAGTCATACGTCACAGTGTGGATTACAAAGGTATGGATCCAATAATGGCGGCAGAGGATTTACAATTAAAAGTTTCACATTATGTACGTGCTTATGAGCCAATGGATGAAATTAATTATCCGCGTATCACCATTGATACTATTACGATGGATATACAAGCTCACAAAGTCTCTGGTCATATCGAATCAATGATATTGGGATATATCAGTAGTGTTGCAATAAAGCCACACACCCTCTACTTCTCACGAGTAAGTCATATTAATTATCATCAACTTATTATTTATATTTCATTCAATATAATTGAATTATTTATTGATTATTTATTTATCAATTTTAATAGCATGGAGAAAGTGAATACAATGTACTGGGAAAAATTGGTGGTGATGCAGTATTGAGTTCACGTGGTGAACGTTATGCTCAAGCGCTTGCAACTCGAATAAATGCAATGCATATTTCGGATTTACGTGTATTGACGAGTCAATTGAGACGTACAATTGCAACTGCTCGTGGTGTTGAAGCATCTCAAGAACATTTGGCAGAACTCAATGAACTTCACGCTGGCGTTTGTGAAGGACTTTCCTACGAAGAAATGCAAGAACTCTATCCACAGGTAATTCCAATATTCAAATTATTTGAGAAAATTATTATTATTATTTTGTTTTCTTTAATTTTTCTATATTTATGGTGATGTTATATGGTTTTAATTGTGTGCAGGAATTTGCTTGGAGAGATCAGGATAAATTGCGTTATCGATATCCATGGGGTGAAAGTTATATTGATATAATGCAACGTGTCGAGCCTGTAATTGTTGAATTGCAACAATCCAACAATGTTTTAGTAGTATCGCATCAAGCAGTACTGCGCTGCTTAATTGGATTTTTCTTAGATAAAAAACCCGAAGAGCTACCGTATATTGAAATACCACTACATACAATAATCCGTGTTGTCAATTATGGTTTTGATTATCGTATGGAATTTATAAAAATGCCTATAGAATGTGTTAATACAACGCGATCAAAACCAAATAATTGTAATGCTAATCGAACAGCAGATGATGCACTTCTAACAGTTCCTGCGCATTTTGATATTCCTGATCCATGGCGAAATCCTGGTAGTGGCCCTACATTGGTACAACAACACTGAGGAATATTTAGTGAGAAGGAGCCGTCTGATCCCTCGACTTCTTCCTCATCTTCATCTATATCAAAAAAAAATTCTACGAAACATTACAATACCAATTTAAATGAAAAAAAATAATAATTTTAATTGAGTTGGAATTTTTTTTTACGTAAAGGGATTTCCATGATTACATTAGAATTGAAAATTTCCGAAAATTTGTATTTTATAATAATAATAATAATAATAATTGTTATTATTATTGTTTGTTATTTTAACATCTCAGAATATATACGAAATGAAAGAAATTCAAGAAATTTTTGTATTTATAATCCGGTTTGAATTCTTACTTTTCGTCAATTTTACCGTAAGAAGAGAGAGCATTGTAATGCCGCGAACAAAAAAAAAAGAATTGAGATTTTTGCAGAAAAACCGGTTTCAAGATTTTAAAAAAAGTTCTATTTTCATATATTCACAAGGATGTCCGTGCATACGTATGTTTAAATGTGGAAATTTTATATATCCACTATCACTCAAAAACGAGTAATTGGAGAAATTTCAAATTTGGTATTTAAGATTTTTGTAGGAAGACGATAAATTGATTAGATTATGAACAAAATTAGAAAACCAGAAGTGATACTTTACTTGAAGTTAGAAATCAATTTTTTTTGCTTTTTCTTTCCTGATTTTACCTATTTGCAGACAAAAGGTTATGTATTGGACGCATCAATTTATTATTTTCGTGCCAATCACATATTATAATTATTGTGTAGCTTTAGAGAAATAAAAAAAAAAAAAAAAAACACGATATTGATCAATTGAGCTTCAAACGAAAAATAATGCAAAGATCAATTGATTTTGTAAATTTTTTTCTTTTTTTTTTTCAGCAATTCTCAACGTCATGAAAATTAATATTGAAATAAAACAAAGAAAATTTAGATTGTTCTGCTCAAGTTGCATTAGCAGCAACTGAAATGAAAGAATATACATCATATGTATTCGTATATATAAACAGAATACGGTGAATGAAATTTTATTTTTTAGTCTGTAATATTAATTATAAATCACGTACACACATGAATATATCAATATATAATTTTTTGAAAGTCCTTAAGACTTTTAATTAATCATATAAATATGCTGTATTTCATATAATATGTTGTATTCACGGATATATTTCGAAAAGAAAGAAAAAAAAAAAAAACAAAACAAAAAAAGTAATATCAAATACAATATGAAGTGATCAATTTGAAAATCAATCAATGTAATTTGATTTACGTCAATTCAATAAGAATTAAACTAAATCATTGGGATACAAAAATTATTTTGAAAAAAAAAAAAAAAAAAAAAAAAAAAAAATCAAATAATTAAATATAATTAACATTTGTAGTAAAACGCAGTAATTATGTCGAATATTTGAGTTGAAAGCTGCGCTTTCTTTTATTGCCAAATATAATGTTGATAAAATAAATAATTTTTTACATTAAAAAAAAAATAATCAACAGCTTACTGGTTTCGAATTGATATTGAATAATTTATTTTAATTTATATTTTTAATATATGTTAAAGACTAATGACGAATTATTCATTTGACTAGAATAGTTACATTATTGTAAATAAAATGGAATGATTATCAATATTTAAAAATGGACTAGATAAACGTTGTTCAGATAGATGAAGAAAAAAAAATGCATTGACATATTTTTTCTAAATTAATTCAAAGTCTCATTAGTTTTAGCGTATAATCCCGCTGTTTAACAGCTAAATGAAGATCCAAGCTCTTCAACATTCGTGCACGAATTTCATAATCCGTTGATACTGTTTCACGTCTACGATTTCTATCATCATTAGATATTTCATTATATTTTTGTACTTGAATTACCTGCTGATGATGTGGTAATGTGTCACAATTATTCTTTGTCGGATGCTTTACAATATTTTTCATAAAATCCAATGTTATTTGTCGACACGTGTTGTAACCTGACAATTGAATACTTTTAGCGCGTATTCGATCGAGCTCACGAGATGATGGACGAGTGGCACGTTCAATTATTGTTGACACTGTTGAAGACGATCCTGGAAGATCTTTAAATACCTTTGTCAATACTTCGCGCATTAAATCATCATCAGTGTCAGAATCGCCTGGAATGAATTAGATTAAACAAAACAAAAAAACTGCATTTTATTATAAAATATAAATTTACGTTTATTTATTTATTTATTTTTTTTTATAATAGATAGTACATACCTAAATCACTAGTACTGTCAGAAATATATGTATCATCTTGAATTGCACGTTGAAGTTCCATCACTTTGGCAAGAGCTAATTGTAAATATTCACGTGTATTTGGTGTTTCATCATTCGAATGTTTTATTCGTTTATTCTCATCTTCATTACCAAGACATGGGGCCTAAACAAAACCGATGAAATATAAAATACTGAAGATTAAAATGTTTCAATTGATTCATCACAACATTTGAAATATTTATTTTATTTTAATTTCACATACTGAACATGATCTCTTCATTTTATCGTGTCTTTTTTTATTATTCCTAAAACATGAAATAAAATAATAATAATAATAAATTAATTAATTGATAATTTTATTTTTCACGTTAATTATATCAATTTAATTAAGTAAATAAACTGAAAAAACTTATTGCACTTTATAAATAACATAATTGAAAAACTCACAAACGGTTAAAAATATAATGTTGTTGAAAATGCTTTTAGTGCGTCGTGTGTTTGTCGGATTTCGAGTGAACAAACCGTTATAAATGTTACGAGGGTGCCCTAAGTTTGACGCGTGCCCACTGTCCCCACCATCGTTGTAATATTTTTTCTTATTATATTCATACTGGGGCGATAGACCCCCTCACCAAGCAGCTGCACATATTTTTCGACCCCATATCGATACGTGCTCCAACCGTTAGCAATGAAAATTTTCAATACAACATTTCACATACTTACATACATACATACATGCAGATGTATATTTATAGTGTGTGTACGATATAATTATACAAACGCATTCATATGTTTATATAAAAATGATATTGACAATTGGAAATTATACTAGAATACACACATATGTCGTGATTCGTATATGATATATGACTATTTTTCAATGAATGTTGATTCATTCACTTATTCCAGTATTTTTAAATATTTATTATGTATGTAAATTATATTAAAAAGGAAAAATCATGATCCAAATACCAATATTTATATTTATATCACATTTAACAATAAACTTCATTTATATTTTTTGATTATTCATTTTATTGATTATAAATATTTATCCATTCCATATTGATATGGTTTTAGAATATAAATTGAAGCTTATTCATCACAAACGTTTTGTTTTTTTCTTTTGTTTGCGGTTAATATTGTTCAGACGTTATACTTATAGAATTCCCGTAACTGTATCTACGAGTGAGATGATTGCACCGAGTAAGGTACCGATGAGAGGAGCGAGAACCCCACCAACATATGGGATGGAAGTCAAAATGTCGTTGACACCAGAGGTGAGCCCTCCGGACAATCCACCAGATCCACTAGATCCATCAGAATCATCAGATGATTGACGTTTTTCAACTGTTAGGGTATAAATCATACAGATATAAAAAAATTATCATTTATGTGTTTATTTAAATTATATGTAAAATGTAATTACTACTATGGGCGCTTGCGTAAACGCAAGTCATTGCAATAATGAGAAGAATCAAAATTTTGTTCGATCCTGAAGACATTTTGATAGAACACAAGAATTTCTGTATGTATTTTATGAGACAATATCAAATACTACACTGAATGCAAAAAGTGAAATAATGTTCATGTTATTTTGATACCGTGTATTTATAGTATTTTTTTTTAATCATAAAACAATAAATTATTTTGAATATATTCAATTAAATTTGTCAGTTGAAATTACATTATATTTTATACATTCAAGGTTGAGAAAATTACTCTTCATTTTTTTTTCCGTATTTATAATTGTAATTATTCTTTTTTTTATAATATACACTTACTATAAATAAAGACAATTATCATTGTAATTGCATTTGTTAACTTATATTCATAATTTGATATTATTGATTATCGCTCATGTGTTCAACTAAAATTGATAAGAAATAAAATGTCAAAAATAAATTTTATTTGTTTTTGGAATGGCTGAACATTTTTACCAATTTTGCGGTATTCGATTTTTTTTTCTTTCTTATTAAGGATAAATTCAACATAAAAAATTTTTTTAAACAAAAAAAAGTACAATCAATAAATATCTGCAATCTTATATTACTATTTTGATATTATTGATCTTTATATACAGCCAGTAGAAAAATCATGTGATACTACAATTTATTTCACTTCATAGATTTTATATTTAATATGAGTAAATTTTCAATATTTCAATCAACAACTTATTCATATGCATATATATTTTTTTTATTAATTTATATAATACAATTTTTTTTTTTTATTTTATCTTTTGTGCTTATTATTTTTATCATTTTTATTTTTTCCTAGATAATAATTCTCATATCCTTGAATAGAAACAAAATACTATAATGAATTTAACATTTTTGTGGAAAATTAAAAAAAATTTTACCCGCAATTTTATTTTTACATAAAATGATAAAGAACATCCGTGAAGTTAATTATGTTCGGAAAATTGCCAATGATAAAAAATGACGGTAATGTTTTTTTTTTGTTTAAAATAAATATCGGACATTGGGTATAGATTGAATAAAAATAAATAAGCTCGGTGGGGAGAGGGTGAATCTGCTGAATTATGTCAACGATGTCTGAGTTGCGGTCAAAGGCAGTGATCCGATAGTCCTGACAAGATGGATGCAGAAAGCTGTGACTTTTGTCTACGAATGATGTACCTCTAAGTCATTAAGAGCTAATTCCTGCAAGATTGATATGATTGGGTTTACTAGGAAGAAGTACTTTAAGATGACGGTTTTTTCCATTTTTGTTTCTGAACTGCTGCTTCGCATGGAGGTTAAATTCCTTGGTGTTGTACGGGGCAACAAACTCAACTGGAAAAACTATATCTAAAAGTAGGCTCAAAGATCTATAGCGATAGTCAGGGTTTCTCAAAGGGCAGTTGGATGGATTTGGGGGATGAAATCTAAAATATTTAAATGGATAAATACAGCGATCCGTTTGCCCTAACTTATCAATGAATCAATAGAGTGATTCCCGGGCCTAATGATCTACATAGACTGAGGGCCCAGTAATTTTTTTGTACAATATCAATCTCAATCACCCAATGAGCAAAACTTATTCTTATATTAGATTCAGTAGTACACTTTATACATATATATTTTTCATTTATGCTCTTTATTGATTATGTAAATTTATTCATTCCATATTAATATACATTTAGAATATAAATTGAATCATTTTTATCATAAACGTTTTTTTTTTTATTTTGTTTTTGCAGTTAATATTATTCAGACGTTATACTTATTTATAGAATTCCTCCTGTAACCATATTTGCAAATGAGGTGATTGCATAAAGTATGTTACCGATGATAGGAGCAAGATATGCACCAATTATTGGGACGGAATTCAAAATTTCTTGGATACCGAAGATGAACCCTCCGGACAATTCAGATCCACTAGATCCATCAGATCCCTCAGATCCATCTGATTCCCCACCTTGGTCGGATCCATCAGATCCATCAGATCCATCAGATCCATCAGATCCGTCAGATCCATCAGATTCCCCACCTTGATCAGATCCCTCAGATCCATCTGATTCTCCACCTTGGTCGGATCCATCTGATCCATCAGATTCATCAGATCCATCAGATCCATCAGATCCATCAGATCCATCAGATCCATCAGATCCATCAGATCCATCAGATCCATCGGATCCATCAGATCCATCAGATCCATCAGATCCATCAGATCCATCAGATAACTGGCGTTTTCCAACTGGTAGAATATAAATTATAGAGATATTGAAAAATGATTATTTATGTGTTTATTTAAATTATATGTGAAATGTAATTACTACTATGGGCGCTTGCGTAAACGCAAGTCATCGCAATAATGAGAAGAATAAAAATTTTGTTCGATACTGAAAACATTTTGATGGGACACTATAATTTCTGTATATATTTTATGAGACAATACCAAAAACTACAGTGAATACAGAAAGTGAAATAATATTCATGTCACTTTGATACCGTGTATTTATAGTATTTTTTTTATCATAAAACGACAAATTATTTTGAATATATCCAATTAAATTCGTTGGTTGAAATTACATTAAATTTTATACATTCAAGGTTGGGAAAATTATTCTTCATTTTCTTTTTCGTATTTATAATTGTAGTCATCCAATTTTTATGACATTATTCGACAATTATGTATATATAATTATCATTATAATTGCATTTGTTAACGTATATTCATAGTTTGATATTATTGATTATTGCACATATATTCAATTAAAATTTATAAGAAATAAAAAGTCAAAAATAAATTCTGTTTGTTCTTGTGAAAGTTGAATGTTTTTAGCGTTTCTGCAATTCGTCTTACTTATGATAGATTCAGTATAAAAGTTTATACTGAAAAAAAGAAAATACAATCAATAAATATCTTTATTATTATTATATATTACTTTTTTGATATTATTGATGTTCATGTACAAATAGTAGAAAATTAATATGATATTATAATTGATTTTAGTCGATAGATTTTGAATTTAATATAAATGAAATTTTAATATTCTAATCAATAATTAATTCATATACATTCATAGCAATTTTCACTTATAAATGGGCCCAAAGTCGATCATTTTCGCTGAAGTCATTTTTCACACCAATTTTCCTTCATTTTATCTTGCACACTTATTATTTCTATTATTTCAATTGTTTCTTACATAATAATTTTGTTATTTTTAAATAGAAAAAAAATACTGTAAAAAGTTTCATATTTTTATATAAAATTAAACAATTTTACCAGTAATTTTATTTTCACTTTAAATAATAAAGAACTTGTGTGAAGTTAATTGTGTTCAGAAAATTTCCAATGATAAAAAATGACTGTAATGTTTTTTTTTTTAAATAAATGTCATGTATTATATATAGATTAAATGAAAATAAAGAAGTTTGAAATTTTTGATAATTTCGTCACATTCAATAGAAGGTATGTGATCACTATTGAAAAATATTTATATTTATTGAAATAAAATTATTGTAATAATTAATTACATATGAATGACGCGTTATTTTTTGACTCACAAATGTACGAGAACCAGCTTTAAAATTACCACGAGAGAAATTCACAATAATAAATAATAAAGGGAATTTATTTTTATTTATTATTTTTACTGTATTATATGCATGGAATTTTTATCAGAATTCGATTTACATTTTCATATTCATGCATTACATAAGCGATAAAAAAAAATTAAAATGTCTGATAAAAAATGTGAAATTTATAAAAATGATGAAGATGTTTTTAATAATTCACAATTTCATATTGATAAACTTTGTTCTTCGGATCGAAAACGAATTGGAAAACTTCTGAGAAAATTTGTTAAATGTATACAAATAAAAAATAAATTTGAAATAAATTTAGCCATGATGAAATCTAAAAATGAAGTGCTCATCAATCGTTACAATTTTCTTATAAATAAACACGAAGATGAGAAAAATGAATTAAATTCAAAGGTTTTAGACTTTGTTATTTATTAATTTATTCTTATCCAAAATTATAATATTAATAGATAAAAATTATTTTATAATAGCTTGCAGAAGTGACATCGCAACTTGATAAATTACGTTTGCAAACTACGTATTCATTAGATTTATTGACAGACCAAGTTATAGCTCAAGAAAATGAGTATTTGAAGATTACTGAAACAGTGAGAAATTTATTACGAGAAAAAGTAAAATTGGAGAGTGCGATAAATGAACGTGATATGCGTATTCGTACGACTGAATCGAAAATTGCAAGAACTGAAGAGCAAGCTATCATGGAAAAGCTTCTTCTCCTCAATGAGTATAGAAACAACACTGTTGGTGTAGAAAAAATTGATCGACCATGTCAAACAGACGAAATTATATCTCACAATGCAATTGATAATTCAACATTGAAATACAAGTCAATTGAATTTTTAGGTTTAAAAAAATCACAGAGCTTAAGTAATATGTAAATGATGTAAAATTTTTTTGTACATATTGAAAATAACTGAAAAAGAAATAATTATATAATGAAGATTTATCAACTAATTTAATATAATATATAAACAAATAAATATATAAAATATTGATATTCATAGGTTGACATATTACGAAAAACTATTTGTAATTCAAAGTCAATAATCCAAAAATTTTTTTTTGTCAAGCATATAAGCTTTTTATTAATCGATTTTATTACATGATTGCACGGACATTAGTCTACTAAAGTGTAATTCATGTAATAATGAATGATAATAATATTAATAATAATAATAATGATAATAATAATAATAATAATAATAATAATAATAATAAATAAATACACATTTATCAATTCACCATTAAAGTTGTTATTTTTTTCCTCATTTTTTTTTTTCTTTGTGTATAACGGTATGATGTCGAGATACTTGATTTTTCATGTTTTTGTTCGTAAATGAAATTCCTGCATTAATGATTATTTCCGTTTCATTGCCTATTAATTATTATTTTTAGAAATAAATATATGTAATGATTTATTACATTTTTTTTCTTTCTTTCTTATTCTTTTCTCTCTTCATTTTTTTATTATTTATTATCTTTCATTTTTTGTCATACTATCAGTGTTGCAATTTAATATATATGATGTCAATTCATATAGTAATTTTTTTTTTTTTTTCATTGCAGCAAAATTTCAATTAATTGTCTGTCATGGTATAATATTAAATTTTATTTATATTTATATATTTATATATTTTTTTTTTATTATTAATATTATTTTATTATTATTATTATTTTTTTTTTCGTTCGTATCTTTATAATATTAAACTATTTGTTATTTTCATCAGAGGTTTGTTCTATCGTGTTTCAAAGCACCTCAGATAAATCGTTTTTATTTCTGTATTTTTTGTTCCTTTTCATTTTTTTCACATGTTAATTAGTTTTTTTTTTTTTTTTTTCTTTCAATTATTGTGTAATTGCGGTGACTTATTGAATGCAAACATTATTATTATTATTTTTTCCTTCATCCTCATAGTATAATTATATTTAAATTCTCGGTTAATATGAGATTGAACGTGTGATAATGTGTAAACAATGCATAAAGAGATTTATTGTTTAATAATAGTCAGTTATATTTGAATTTCCATTATTATTAAATCAAATATCTCATTCTGGTATCATTATTTGTTATATAATATTTAACAAAATAAAAACTATTTCAATCATAACTCTACAACATTCAGCAAGCAATTTGAGGAAATTTTTTTCTTCTTTCATTGTTTTTACATTCGATTTTTTTGTAAATATCAATTTACTTATATTTTCATCTGTATTGTTTGTGATTCATTCATTTTTATCTTATATTTAATTTCTTTGACTAGAATTGAATTTAAAAAATAAATACCAGCCTAAAATATACTTGAGGATAAATAAAAATTGCGTGCCCCGTTTGTTGTGTCTATATATTTTTTTTTCTCTTCTACTTAACTTTAATGAATGTGGTATTTTTTTTTTATACTCTCTGATTTTTTGTTTGTTTTTGTGTTATGATTAATTTTGTATTTGTGACTTTGTTTCAGTGTTTCATCATATATATGTACAAGATTATGCTATGCGATTCGAACGCATTCCGAAGCTTCGATCTACACAATTAATTTAAAAAGACAAAAATAATAATAATATTATAAACATTTGATTTAAATTTTAAAAAAAAATTCCGAGGAGTTTTGTTTCTTTTTAGTTTTATCATTAAGAATTTATATTACGGTTTACAATTATATACCGTAAATTCCTTTTTTTTTTTTTTTTTCAATTTTTTTCAATTTTTTTGTCGTTTCTTTTTTCTAATTATATTATGTCATGAATAATATCAATTCAGTGCTTGCAACAGTTCATCTATATTTATATATTTCCAGTTGCCATGTTTGTTTTTTTTTTTCGAACAGAAAAATGTCAATAGAAATAATATAATGTATATACTTTTTTTCTTTTCATGTCCGATTGAATTTCCTCGATTTCTTTATCAATTTTATCTTAATTTTATTTGCAATATTATTATCCTCATCGTTTTGTTTTGTTTCTTTTTTTCTTTTTTCCTTTAACGGTGTCTTCGAGAATATTGTTTTATTTTTGTTTTTTTTTTTTGTTTTTGGTTAATTTTACATTATAAATGGCCATACTTAAATTAAAAACTCAACAAATTACAATTTAATATCATCCCACTCACAATCATCAACAACAATATGAACACTATAGATTAACAAAAAAATAATTCTTCGATTCGTTTCATTTCTTTCCTTTTTAATTTATTGATTTAATAGATACCCACAAAATCTTGAAATTTTCCTTACATTTGTTTCACTATCCACTATGTGGACATCCTTATTGACACTTTCCTATCTCACAGAATGACAAATATTTACAAATTCTCTAATCATTTGATTAAAATATAAAACAAATTGAATTGAAATGAAGTTGATGAAATGCCATATTTATATTTATCATCTACAATCAATAAAATATTAACATCTATACATATTTTAAAATAATTGAAGTCCTGTCACATTTCTTGTTCTTTAATACCCGTATATTCAAAATAATTAATAATAACTCTTCGTTTTACGGAATTTGTTCATTGATTTTAGATTTAAATAGAAAAATTAATGAAAAAATGCATAATAAAAATATACAATTTTAATAATAATGTTTTCGAATATTTAACTGTTGAAAAAAACATTTTTTTTTTTCTTTTTCCATCTCAGAAATAGCATCTCAACCATAAAAAAGCATTCATGAAATAATGCTCGGTGAGTTTTATTTTCTTCTTTAAATTATAAAAAAATACGTATTTAAAAATAAAAAAATAAATAAATGTGATAAAAACATGATTCACTCGAAGATCACCGCAAATTTCATTCTACATACGTTCGGTGTCTGAATAATAGACGTTAAATAACGTCGATTAAATAATTTTTTTGATGTACGCGCCATGGCGTTCATATAGTTAACCAACAAATCAGTCGAAACTCACTTTGTTTGACAATTGATTTCAGGTTGTGATAGCGCTGACAAAATAATTGATGAATTTACACCTCCATTATTATTGCCTTGGGGTCCTCTACGTGCCAATTTCGATCGTATTTGTCCAGCTAATAATGGATTAATGGCATACAACCAATCATAAACTTCTTTGTCGCCTAATGTTTGTAACAAATATCCACGATGTTTTGTTACAACACTGAAAGTATTTGGTACTTTAACCATTGCCAATTGATCCTCAGAATATTCAACTTGAGCCGTTGCTAAATTTATTAATGCCCGTTCAACTGGATCCTTCTCTTCTCTGAAAATATATACGTAAGGTCTACGTACAGCCTGCAAATGAAAATAAAATACGATTAAATTCTATTTCATTATTATTTTTATTATCATTTGTCACTTATTGACAATTTGTTTTTTCCAACTTACCACCCATCGTTTTTTCCAACCATTCGTTTTATGCTCCAATACATTCAAATATCCCTTTCGTGCAATAACTGGGCTAATGCGAATTTCCTCAATTTCCGGAACGTAAAGTACCAGACTTTCTTTCATTGGTGAAGTACAACCGAGCGGTGCTGGTGCCATTGAACTTGATTGACTGGCCGATTCACCTGCCATTATGCTCTCTTGTAGCTCGTGTAATCGCGCACGTTCTGGCGAGCTCAACCTAAAGATGCACGACTTAGAACTGCTCCGCACAATAATCCCAGCTAGCTGCAAGTAACACTCACAGTTGTTACCCGTTAACGCTTTTCAAAAAATGTATTTTTCATTACATTTTTCAAAATATAAAGCGGTTGTCCTCATATATATATATTCTCGATTTCAATAATAAAAAAATTTTGAATTAAGATAATAATTAATGGAACTAATCGAGTAGTGAAAAATTTGGCAATTAAAAAGCGATAAAAGCGATTACGTGATTCATTCATATAATTGTATGCTTTTCATTACTTTTCTTTTTTTCTTTTTTTTTTTAGTTTCATGGTGGACAACCGCTACTTGGGCGTTATCAGGCATACATATGCGAGTGTTACCTTATAATAAACGGTAGAATTTTTATCACAATCATGTGACAATACTGACTCTTGTGATGATGATGAGACAACGGATGATATCATTGACGCTGACATGTCATTCATTGTATCTTCACCCGGTGAAACATCTGGCATAACAATTGGTTCTTTGCTTGGTATTCGTCCTTGAATAAGTTTGATATATTTTGTCGCAATTTCACGTTCACGTTCGTTCATTTCCCATGGTTCATAAACGTCCTTGGTTGACGATGATTTTTTTAATTTGACTGGACTTGCATGTGGTTCATTTGTCGCTTTAGCCACCATGTTGCAAACCTCCTGAAATGAAAAATTCTATTAATAGTGTGAAATATATATTGGTTCTGAATATGTATATAAATATATATATCTATTTCTATTTAATAAAAAATTAAAAATAATTTTGTTAAATATAACTCTTCTATTTTTTCTATTTTTTTTTTTTTTTTTTTTTCCACACACATATCACGCTTGTTCATACCTTTTCGCTCTTAGTGAAATCATGCATAGTTTTATTACAAAGTGAAACTTTATCTATTCCCAATTTTTCCCTTAGCAATAACGTATGCCTGATTTTTTCTACTTCCTCCAAACGTGTTAATTTTTCCAATTCCCATTGATGATCAAATATTAAACTGTCACCACGGGGTCGCCATCCATGTAAATTTTCTTCACCACGTACATATGTTGAACTGGTATCTAATACACGCCGTTGACGTCTTTGTACACCGGCCTCCGATGCACGGCGTAAAACCAATTCGTAAACTCCACTCAAACGATTTGCCTCTTGATTACGATAACTACCACTGAACAAGTGTTTAAGTGAACGTGGCCCAACTCGTGCGTCTCTGCCATAAATAATCATGCTCAAATCCTTTGTGATAATTCCGGGTCTTCCGCAATTTTCTAATTCTAAATATGCAGAAATAGTCATGAATATTTGTTCGCCATAAGACGTAACACGATTTAAAAGCGATGAATTGTGCAATGAACTGTCCCATGCCGCTTCGAAACGAAACATACAACGATCATCACCGGGCACTTCTAAATATTCGCCTGGGAATAATCCCAATGATAATACAGACGAGTCATTGTCCTCTTCCTCAGGTTCAGGTGTGTTTCTTATTCTTCCAACGACCAATTCTCTCACGTCTTTCCAACGCAATTCCGATGCCTGCTCGTGAACAATGGTAATACGAATACGTCGTTGTATACCTTGATGAAGTAAAAATAAACCACGACATGGTAAATCATCACTGTGATCGACAACTGATGGAACATATTCGCCATTCGGAGCTAATTCACAAATTTCAAACCACACGAGTACATCATATTTTGCATGTACGTGTGATGTACTTGGCGATGGTAATACTGAGCCGAATTTTGGTGAGCGAACTGGTTGACTTATTGGTATTGATGGTGGCAACATTCGTTTTGGTGGTTGTCTCACACTGCTAAAATAAATATAACAATTTTCAATATTAATATCTATTATAATTTTTAATTTCAATTAATAATATATATAAAATTGAAATATAAAAATAAATTTCTTACTAATCGAGTTTTGCGTCTTTGTGTAATGGATGCTGTTGATAGTGTCCAAATACTTCAAAAACAATCGGTTGTGATTTCAAATAATCCAATAGTGATTTAGTAACTGTAACTGTAATATTTTGTACGTGATAAAATCCAGGTGGATTTCCTTTTCCCGTATTTTTGACTGGTTCAGTTGAAAATTCCTCATCATGACGATGAAGAAAATTAAATTGACAAAATATATCAGCATATTCTGTTGAAATTCCCATTGCTTGTAATACCGTCACGCGAAATGTAAATTCAGCGCCTGGTTGTAAGTGATTCGGTAAATCTTCTTCTTTCATATCACTTGAGACAGAACTATCACCTTTACCACTATCAGCATCACCAACTTCCTCCTCATCTTTCATACCATCTTTTGTTATTTCATTTTGTCCCTCAACAACACGCTCCTCTTGCATTAAAATTTGTTGCTGATTTTTTTCCAATGTTTGAGCTAATAATGTTGAACGTTTATTGTGACGATTACCACCAAATAAGTCATCATCAAATGATATACGTGCCGATTGTCGTACTCCACTTGAATATTCACTGTTTTCCTCTTCTAGAACAATGGGCTAATTAGAAAATTCAATTCACAAAAAAAAAAAAAAAAAAAATACTGAAATATTTATTGGTCTACAAGACGTACCAACAACTGCTTGAACAGCCACACGGAGATAACCTTTTACATCGCCTTTTTCATTTACAATCGCTACCTTATGGATCAATGGTACGGGATACATCAAATTACTGAGATAAACAAATGATCGTCCAACCATACGGAACCATGGAAATCGATCGTAGAATGGATCACCACCCGTAATACTCTCAATATTGTAATCAGGTGATGTTGGTGATAATTCAGCTTCATTATGATACATTTCTCGCATTAATTCAAGACGTTGTCTAGAGAAGAAAAGAAAAAAAAAAATTAATATGAAATGATTAATAATGAATAAAAACATTAATAAATGAAATGATTTTTTAATTGTTTCATCAATGAAATGTCTAATATACTCATGCAAAAGTTCCTGAAAAGCTTTCGATATAAAAAAAAAAAAGAAAAAAAAAACAACATCCGTTCTCTCAGACAGTACACAAATATATATTTGTATATTTTCAAAGACTTGAGAAGTATAAGAATGTGCAAGCCGTGCACGACATATTTTCTCCTCCTATTATTATTATTATAATTAAAAATTTTTTATTTATAATTGAAGATCTATAAAAATGAAAGCGAAAAGCTGGAGCTGATGAAAATAAGCCCAAAACTCATTGCAAAGTATATTGAGATTGGGCTACAGCGGTGTGAATGAAATTAAAATCATAATCGATTGCGGCCAACAGTGAAATTAAAATTGGACAATTGTGATGAAATTTTTTTTGTTTACATATTCACGCGAGATACACCGAGGGGACACCAACCTCGAAGGCAAAAGATTTGCGAGCGAGAACTTCTGATTAGAGTACAGCGTAAGACATTGGAATAAGTCTTCTTTGGCCTCTGGAGTGTTGGGACTCAAATCTTCATTGTATATGTGACGCATCAGTTCCAAACGTCGTCTACAATCCGTTATATTAAAAAAAAAAAAAACATACAAATAAAAAAAAAGAAAAAAAAAAGTCGAAGAAATATACACAGACAAGTTTGCTAAGTATTATATTTTGGAAAATTAGTTGTTCTTTCTAATCTTTGTATTCTTTAATATCTTAATTATATAAAATAATATTCATTGCTATGTCTTTTGCCTTTGAGATGTTGCAAATGATATGTCTAATGTGATTATATATAGATATATTTTTATTACTTGTTTTGTTAAATATTATTTGCTCACCGTAATTTGTCAAGAGTCCAGTAATGAGTGGCACCATTTTTCGTATCTTGGACTTCAACTGCAACAATTGTACGTGGAAAGGGTCGTTGTTCTTCATCATCATCATCATCAACAGCTGGCAATAAATCAGGTGGCAATGGTGAGTATAATGTATCAGTAAGTAATGTGAATTGAAATTGCACCTGAAGAAGATTATGAATATTATAAAATAAATTAACAGAGATATTTCATTTTAAATAAATAAACAAATTTATTTTTAATTATGCCTCACCTTTTTCTTCAACTCAACAGATATTGCATTTGCTTCTTTTAAGAATATAGCGTTGCCCCATAAATCATCGCGTAGACTTGTGAATTGATGGTACTTCCATTTTCTAAATGCCCACGCGGCCAGTTGGAATTCACGCTCGTTCCAGTTGCTCTCTGCGTCAAACAATGGGTTGACTGAAATGCAAGTCACACCACCAACCAAAACAATCAGAATAGCAATAAGCAATGAAATATGTTGCTTTATTTAACGAAATTCACAATTAATAAATACATAATTCACAAATATAAAAATTAATTGTGAGTTCCTTGAAATATCAGCGTAAAATAAATCCTTTGTTCTACAGTCATCCAATTTCATGGATGATCATTGAAATTTTCAAGCATTATTCATGCATAAGCTGGTTTAGTGGATTGTGCCAAATGAATTATTTGTTAGAATTATTATAATTGATATAACACTGTTGAATAAGGATGAGACTTACCAAATATATCTTCTTCAATATTATTAAAGTCTTCTGGAGTATAACTACTGTACATTGACATTGTCATACTCTGTTCTTCCACTTGTTTTTGTAGGGCATCAATTCGTGCTTCATAATTCTGAAATTGAGGTTAAATTTAAAAAAAAAACAAAAAAAAGTATGGAGAGAATTCTTTTTTCAATTACACTCAATATCAAGTGTTAATTTTACCTTCCTCTGCTCTTCAAACAATTGATCAGCTGTTTCTTTTTCCTTTCGAAATTGCTCCTCCAATACCAAGAGTCGTTTTTTCATTTCAGCTTTTAAATCGATTCCTTGTTTTTCCAACAATTCAATTTGGGCAAAATTCCAGTCTGCTGTTTCTCCATTTGCAGGTGTCTCTGTGGGTGAACTTTTCTCTCTACGTTCTCTCACTGCAATAAATCATTTAGAAAAAAAATTGAAATGACTCAATTTTTTAATATAAAATTTTATTATTTTACTTATTCATTTATTTATTTATTTATTTTTTTGTTCATTTTCAAACTCACCTTGATCTGGATGGTTGAATCTAAATACATGATTCTTTCCTAAAATAACTCTTGAGCCAGTTTTTAATACAATTGGCTCGTTTACTTCACGTCCATTGATATAAATTAATGCACCAGTTTTTGGTATGAGTGTAATAACACCCTCACGATTTTCAAATACACAATGCTCACTCAAAATATATGGACCACACAATTGAATATCTTGTGGAATGTTTGCTTCAGCTGATCCAATTCTTGTAAATCCATCTTTGATATAATAAATAAGACATTCGGACATCATTGGATCTTCATTTAAATTAACTAAATGTGGGGTTTTCTTTGGTGAAAAAACACCAACTGTTACACCATCTTCTTTCACAGCAACGCCCATTTCAGCAAAAACTGCCTCGCGTTGAAGACGAATTAATTCCGTGCGTTTGAGCTTTTCCTCCCACGTTTCATTTAATTCTTGAAAATTTAAAAGTGACAAAAAAAAAAAAAAAAACATTATATAACATTTATATCTGTACCAATTTGAATTAAAAAATTTGAATTATTAATTCTTCTTTTTTACCTGCAATAAGTTTCTCAGAAGCTTGCAATTGATCAACCGCTTCCTCAGCAGTTGGGTGCGATGGGATTCGTTGGCGTACAACTTCTTTCATGTCTTCCTCGAGCTTTGGTGGTTTAATCAGTGGTATGTCCTCTCCTGAGAAAATATCGATAAATAATAATAAATAAATAAATGAAATACTGCACTTTGAAATTTAAAGTTGTAAACAAGAGCTTGTAAAGATCTCGGCGTCCAATAATCGAGACTGCCTGCTATTGTTTTTTTTTTTCATGTGTGTACACAAATATGAAATTTGAAATCATCATTTTCAAATTGATCAATAAATAGTCTCGGTATCGACGCCGAGTATTTTATTTACACATCAAAAGCTATTTGTTGTTTGCTGTTTTAATGGTATAATTAGTGAAATTGCTTGTTTAGTTCATGTTAATTTTGCTGCTGTAAATATTTCATCACCCATGCAATTGGGACAGGATTTAAAAGCATCAACTATTACGAGAATAATCAAGAAATTTTGGCATCGAGAGATATAGAGAAGTTTCAACAGTCAAAGATATCCAGGCACGTATATAATGAAGCTTGCAATTTTTATTTTTTCTATTTGAAAATGCGTGATCTTTTGGTATATAATTCACGTGAAAAAAGCTTTAATTGAAATGCAATGAATGATATAATTGTATTGGGAATATGGTATATAATTTTGTTTTTTTTTTTTTTTTTTTTTATTTTATCTATTATGATAATTAAGCGCGATGTTCGGTGTAAGCTTTTTGTTTCAATTGTACTTTTTTTATTTTTCATTTTTCATTTTATATATATTTTTTTTTATTCATATAATCATGGGTATTTTTTTTTTGTTTGCCATTCTGTTGATTTGCTTTTACTTACTAGATTCTTTCTTTTCATAAGAGACTTTGCCATCTGGCCCTACGTCAAGCACAATAGGGAAAACAAAAAAAGACACTATGGTAAGTGGAAGTTTATAAATCCGTTTTGATGTTTTTTTTTTTTTTTTTTTTTTTTTTTTCCTCAAGAAATATGACATATTTTTATACTATTAATATAAATAACAATTGGAACACACTCGTCTAAATTACTAGATAAGTAAAAAATTATTTACATATATATTTTTCTTTGATTATTGAAAAGTTAATAAAATAAAAACTCACCTTCTTGCACATCGATGCCTTCTTGTTTCAACAGTTCGCGTAATTTTTGAATTTCCTCCTTGAGTTCACGAATAAGTTTGGCATTGGCATCCTCATTTACCACAGCCTTGCAAACAATTTGTTTTGCTCTGTCAGCATATCTGAGGGTTGACAATGTTTCGTCATAATTAATATCAGCTGGACTGATGGCGGCAATCATTGCTGTCTTTGAATTTCCACCAAGATTTTCTCGTAACAGCCAAGTAAGTACTGAATCTCGGTATGGAATAAATTCCGCCTTCTTCTTCTTTTTTGTTGCCTAAACAAAAAAATAAAAATAAAAAAATAAATAAATAAAATAAGTAATCACATAATATCAACACAAATAAACAAAATATTTTTCTATAAAAAATAATTGATAATTAATTACCGATAAACTTACCGCCTTAATGATCCAATGATTATTGATAAGCATAGAATTGAATATATTTCATATTTAATTATAAATATCAGTATAATTTATCACTTTTTTATTATATTTTATTTCTTTTGTTTAAGCAAAATATTGAAAAACAAAAATATTTGATAAATAAATTCTTACAATTTCGGCCAGAGCACTGATGACTTTTCCAAGCGTTGTCAAACTCTTGTTAATATTTGCGCCTTCTTTTAATCTTGTTCCTTTAGCACCAGTAGAATCAGCACGTTCAGATCCCGCTAAATCTACTAAAGATATTTTACTAACTTTTTCCGTAACCAAACCCGTTGTGCAATCGTGCTTTTGTTGGGTGAAAAATATTGTAAAAACTGCGTGTGATCTCGATGATGTTTCATTCATATTTGTGGCAGCAACAGTACGAGCTTTGTTTCCTTCATCAATAAAATCGTGAATGTCCTCATAAGATATTACCGCAAGCTTCGATAAATCTTCTACATACGGGCCGAGCAATGGATGTTCACGTACACGTAAATTCCCTTTATTCTTAGGATTTAATAAATCACGTACACGCTCACAATATATCTCCATGTAACTAACTTCAACGGAATGTTTCAATGTGTCACTTGAATTTTTACTAATTTTACGAAATAGATCTTTGCATATTTGTGGAATAATTCCTTCTTGACCCTCCTCTTGTTTCCCCATCATTGTGTATGATTTACCAGCGCCTGTTTGTCCATACGCAAATATACACACATTGTAACCTTCAAATGCATGCTGCAACATTTCTTCACCAATATCTTTATAAACCATTATTTGTGACGAATAATTCTCATCATTTGAATCCATTGAATGATAGGAATAGTCATAATTGAAGCTTTTAATTGCTTCTTTTGTGTTTGCTGGAACTTTTGGATTGACAATTGCTGAAAATTAAATTTTTGAAAAAATTACAATTTTATTAATACGAACGTATTGAACATTCTTCCCTAATTGATAAATTAAAGAATTAAGTGAAATTCAATTTTAAATAAATTAGAGCTCCAAGACATAAATTTATATTATCATAATGAACTAAATGGAGGGAACATGTCGTCCAAGGTTACGACATTAATTTCATTCATACCATGTTAAATTAACTTTTTTTGTTTTTTTTTTTTCTTTTTTTTTTTATATTCACCTTTATTCCATAAGATAAATAACAATTAAATTAACTTACTTGTTGTATTTCCATTCATCTCAATGATACACTGAGCGTCGCGTGCAATCTCCCGATTGTTGAAGGGACGAACCCGCACTGCAACCTTCACCGACGACATCGTTGAGCTTTTATCTTCTCTTCAGTCTACAAAATGATTGTTAATTTCTGAAAATATATAGAAAACAAAAATTTAAAAACAACAAAATATTGTATATATTATCTGCATATTAAATATTAATATTAATTAAATTGTACAATATAAATTTAAAAAGTCATAATTAGTTTGACCTTGAAACAATCATAGTGTTTTATCAGCAGTTTTTTATTTTTTGTTTTTTTCGACAGGGGACACCCGTACCTTTGAACAATCGTATCAGTAACCTTAGCAATGAAACGTTGGGGAGATCACACACACACACACACTTATACGCATATATTTTCTAGATAATACGTTGTCCGAATAAACGAGGGTGAAAATCGCCCCTGGTACTGGACACTCTATATAATATTTCCCAAGATACCAAGTTAAATAATAAATAGTAATGGTGAATATAGAGCATTTAAGGGGTCGACTCAATGTATGCACAGTGATAGTAGTCGTATAGTTGTAATATAAGAAAAAAAAAAAATGCAAATGATGTGTGATATATTAAAATGTTTGTGAATTTTTTGCAGAGCATTAAACAAAAAAAAAAATAAATAAATAAAAAATAATGTAGAAATAGTTGTGGTTTCAGAGTGGCTAACGATATGGAAGCCTTGATTGTTGAGGGATAAATGCGCAAATGAGTCATAACATCAGACTGGAGAAACAGATACTAAAAAGATGGATCCAATTTCTTAAACTAATTTGATTTGTTAAAATCAAAAATATAATCTAACTATTATTTTTCACTTTCAATTGAAATTTAATTGGAATTATTCGGTAAATTCTTATTTTTTTTCTTTTCTATTTTATATCTGGGGTATTTTATAAAATTTTTGTAGCACAATTTTTATATTCATTCATAGTGATAAATCAATAAGTGTAAAGTATGAGAGATAAATTATGATAAAATTTGATGATATATTAAATGTTAAAATGACATTTTTAATATTAAAATCATGGCAATATAGAGATGACGCAGCAGCGTCTGACTCGTTATTGACTCGATCTACTGGCGCTTTTACTATACAGTGAAATAATTCTTATGTATTCACGCGATTTACCCCTCCACGTGCACGGATAAACGAAAATTAATTTATTCACAGTTAAATTCTTCTATAAATTCTCATTCATTTTCATTTTCATTTGGTATTTTTATAAAAATTAAATTATAAATTATAAATAATAACAGTAAAAATAAAAAATATAAAATTTGAAGATACAATTTTTTTTTGACCAACTGATAAAAATATAAAAATAATGATAAATAATAATATGATTAATTTTCTATTATATTATAATTAATTTGTAAAAAAAATTAAATATGGAATAATATATAATATACATATTATAATTTATTTATATATTGAGCTATGAAATTTTCATCAATCTAGAGTTAAGTGACGTGAAGATAAATATATTTTATTCCTTGGATGGAATATAATTATGATTGACGCATTTTGATTATTAATTTATTATTATTATTATTATTTATTTCATTCATCTCATCTTTCTTATTATTTCATTGTTTCATTTTCCAATAATATAAAGATTCGATATGTGAGAGTAAAACACACACACAAGCTCTACTATCCTCTCCAAGATATTTGATCAGCCTTGAACGTGCACGACCTCATAAGAAATAATACAAAGGATAAGTAAAAAAAATAAAACAACACCTAAAGGTGTAATCGATCCGTGTTTTACTGTATACAACAATCTCCGTTTGCAAGCTCACATTACAAAAACTTCCCCACAGAATTTATCATCAAATGATATTTTTATTTATTTATTTATTACTAAATTATTATTATTATTATTTTTTTTTATTTTTATTTCTAAATGTGATAAATATTATATTGTTCATGTGACACACGTTAACTCACCCCTGCTATGAATAAGCGAATTAAATCTCTTCTCTTTCGTTTTTCCACCTTCTCTTTAATCGCTTTCGCTTTACTATTCTTCTTATTTCTTCCACTTACCACCAATTTCTCTTCTTCTCACGCACTTTCTTCTCTATTCTCGTTTGTTCCCGTCTCCTTCACTACAATCTAACTGTATAAATCCGAAAACATCCACTTATACAAATGTTTGTGTTAATCTCAATGAAATCCGGGACAATACAAAATGGCATCGCACAAAATAAAGTAGATAAATTTTTTCGCCAACATTATTATATTGAAATAAACTTTGGATTTCCTTACTCAGCTTATTATAATTACAATTATTATTATTTAAATTAATCCAATGTTTATTTTTTCTTCATGGCACTGCAATGATCATCGTTGGTATCAAACTAACGGGATTGTTTGGCGAATTGTGAAAGGTTGTGGGCGACGTGAACGCCACCAGACGCTTAAGTTGACTTACTGAAAGACATGATGGCGACAGTAAACGAGTGTGCGCTCTTGAGCTTTTATTGGGTCACGTGATGACGCTTGTACAACTACAACGACTGGTACAACCAATGGCATGCGATGTGTCTTTCTTCTTTCTCTTCCTCTTACAATATCTATACTATTATCCACCTACTGAAATCCAAGAAAAATCAATAGTGAAGGTGATGGTGTGACGTCATCCAGCACATAAATGATCGACCGATGCGACGTACGGGCGGCGCCGGCCAATTTTCATCCAACATACGACGGCGCCTTTTTACAATCAATATTATAATAAATTACAAAATTTAACAATAACAAAATATTACATGTTAATTTGATATTTTAATCAACTAATATGTTGATAAAATTAATTAAAAATTATGAAATTATCATATAATTTTTATAGGAATAATCCATTGTTAAATAATAATTGTATATGGAATTATATAAGTGATAACTGATGTATATCATTGAGCTTTTGATAATCACAATGTATGTTATAATTTATTGATAAACAAACGTGTTATGATAGTAATTTTTTATCTCATAACAATCATCACATTGTCATCACTCCAATTGATTAAATATTGCATAATAAAATTTTTATCTTGAATAGAAAATCAATATATTTATCAGCATTGAAAGCTCACGTATCTTAGAATTGTATATTACTTATTGTATGTGTACAAATTAGTTACAAACACACACACATATATATATATGTTTTTGATGATTGTGAATAACGTGGGTTTAATGAACGTATGATACTCCTACACTGTCATCATAGTCTTCACGACGTCACTAGTGTAGTCTAGGGTTATCTAGAATGTAAAGAAGACACGAGATAATGAGCAAAACTGTCGTGTGGAGTTTTTAACTATTCTCAAGGTCAATTACTGTAATTTTATATAAAACCCAGGTAATTCATTTAATCAAATGATAAAATAATAAGATTAATATATCTATTGTATAATATTTCCGAGGGTAAATATGAAGATTTAATGTGTGTGAAAATTCAATTAAATACTGTATAATCGATAATAATTACCGGATATTCAATTACGTACAAGATATTTTTAATGATATTGATGACATTAGAGTATATGTATATTAATTTAGTAGAGGATTTTCGATAAGATCAATAAATTTTAGGAATGAGGAGAAAACTTACAAGCACCGCATTGGTTCTAATAAATCTATTTTCATCCAGGGAACAATAACCTCGTGATTTTGGAGAAATAGAAAATATAGAAATGAATATATATATATATATATATACATATGTGATAGGAGATAAAAGATTTTTTCATTTACATTTTTTTTTTTTTCCCACAAATTGATGGATGTGACGCAGAATATTTTCCTTTTTTTTTTTCTTTTTTTTTCTAGTTTTACTGTCGAGAGTGAAATACTGCTGATGAATTTTATTTTCCGATTCGTTTTTTTTTTCTTTCTTTCTTCTTCTGTATGTACTTTCTTTTTTTTTGTTTTTATAAATTGCATAGATGAGAAAAATTCGGGAAATTAAGTTACAAGAAATAACAAGAGAAAATTATTCTGACAATTGGTGTCGCGGGAATTTCTAACTTTCTTGTACAAAAGCTTTTACGCTAAAAGCTCAGGGATATTTGAATTCATGATCGTAGCAATTTTAAATTCTGTTAACTACTCAATCAAATGATTTATTGTCTCTACGTATATTTACAATTTTTGTTACACTTTATATTATTATTTTCCTTCTCTTTTCGCGCTATGACAATTTATAATTGTAAAATTGATTTTTTTTTAAAAATTTTTTTTCTTTCTTCTTTCAATCTGTGTAGAAATGAAAATTTCATCCAAGATGAAATGTCTTATTTTTTTGTTTAATTATATTGATGGTGTTTCAGTGGTTCGGGAAAAAACACAAAATTTTTAGAATCATCTCATGAATTTTCTCATTGAAAAATTGCCAGTTTAATTATCATTATTATTATTTTTTTCTTGCTAATGTTAAAGTACACAATGATATAATATATAATTGCTACACGTAATGATAATTTAAACAAAAATACTCAATTTTATATTGTACGTAAAAGCTCATAGAGACACCAGACCTTTTCGCAGCTGCTGAACATGCGACAGAAAAACTTTTTATCAAGTGTAATATATTAATGTAAAAAATTCAGACGGCAACACGAAATAATTCGGAGACTTTATGATATTCATAGCGTTAAATAAAAAGAAAAGTAACGATATAAATTTAAAAAAAAATATATAATAATAATAATGATAATAATAGAAAATAAGAAAAACTTTTTAAATTTGTAAAATAGCGACATGATTTTGAATGAAAGTTAAATTATTTATTAAAAATGTTTCAAGAATCTTTTGATCTTCATCGTCCTAAATTATATTGAGAGAGAGAAAATTATATCTATAAAAAAATTCATAATTATTAAACGGATAAAAACTTGAAAAATAAAAATAAAAAAGTATAAAAGAAAAATAATTGAGTTTTTATATGTAAATTAAAATTATTTGTCCCATATAAAATGTAATATTGTAACAGTAAATAAAATTTTTTTTTATATTGTGAAATATGCAGAATTATTTCACCAAAAACGTGCAATAAAACGATATATTGGGGTGAAACTTCAGTTCCCGGAAGAAATGTGTATTTAGGTCAAAGGGTGGAGCCACGAATATAGAGTGTGGAATGTGAAAAGTAACAATACAAAATATAAAAGACAACAGTTGGGATACAGAAGAAAAGGGAGATAGGGAAAATACCAGTGGTTATTGTATATAGTGATGAAAGTGAGAAAAAAAAAAAAATAATAATAATAATAATAATAAAAAAGGAAAAAAAAACGAATCGAGGGTTGAATCGCGGATTGGATGGAGAAAAGGTACGCAGTATATTCAAGGAGATTTTTGTCTGGAGTTAGTATCTCACATTTATACAGTTGTTATTTTTTTTTTTTTTCTTTTCTTTTCACAATTTTGAATGAGCTTGCAAACACTCAGTAATAACATTATCACACATTAATTTTCAATATATTCATTTTTTTGTGTCTCCGTATTTTTCCATTCGCCTGTTTACACTACTCGACAAATTGCGAGTCTAAAAACCTCCAATAATTACGATGATCAAAAATCCTGAAACAATTTTTTTTCCTATATTTCCAAATATTATAATTTTATAATTTGCATGTCGAATATATAAAAATATACTCATTAAAAAATATATATGCAAACACTGAAATAAAATAAAAACATTTCAAATATATAAAAATGATTTGTAATTAAAAAAAAAAACGGATTTAGTTTTTTTTTTTTTCCATTTCTCATTTTCACGATGAGATGTAGATAAAAATATTACATCTGAGTGTGTGACAGAAGTGAAGGGGATGGTATCATTTCTCACTCTGTTTTCAGGATATATAAAATTGTAGAGGAAAAGAAGATCAATGGCGTCTAGTGCAACCAGCCATTGCTATACTCAACGCCACTTCGTATATATTTACCACCTGAAACCACCCCACATTTATTCTCCTACCCTTCTCATCGTATATTTTTGTATATACACCGTAGGATTGGTTGGTTGGACAACCTCGAGGTCGCAGTCGTCTCAGTATAAGTAATGAGAGAGACCAAGATATAATTTTTATACGCAGTCACATCTATAATGAAGTGCCCTTTTATTCTATAATACCACTATACTTTTTGACCCTTCTGAAAAACACGATAAAAAATAATAATTATAAATAATATAACTAATTTGAAAAAAAAACAAAAAAAATTAACAAATGTTAATATTAATAATAATAAATTATAAGATAAAAATTGAAATAACAAAATCAAACCTGTAATTCAATTCAATATATTTAAAGTCTTTATTATTTATTATTTATTATTTATTATTTATTTATTTATTTATTTATTTTTTTTTTTTTTTCATATTGCAATTTTATTTGAAGTTATAAAGATATAAAATACTTGTAATGCAGTCAATTAGAGTTCAATAATATACTCAAGAGCTTTTTTAACGATCGATTATATATTTTGTACATATATAAATATGTTCTCAGTATGCATGAATTTTTATTTCTCCTTATTTTTATTTATTCAGTCGTTTTTTTTACTTATTTATTATTATTATCAATTTTTTTTTTATCAATAATCGATTCGCATTGCTGATTCATGGACCGTCTGAGATGTAATATAAACCAATAAAAATTCAATGTATATTTCTATGTAGAAATCTATGAGTGACTATCATTGACATGTTTGACATTACGACTGTAAGAAATAAATAAATTAAAGTTATACAAACATAGAAAATATATCTGATGTATTTATTCCCTGTATTTTATGATTATTCATTTGATTTTACTTATTTATATTCTTTTTTTTTTTTTTTCATTTTCTTTCATCTACTTGAAATGTAGGGAAAGTACTGACATGCATATGACTATAATAATCGATGCTATCTGATAAATATCACGATATGTGTGTAAGTGTGGTAAACTGTTAACCGAGGACAGGGTGCAGACAATAGATACGACACGATTTTTTTATTATTATTTTTTTTTCTCTTCATACTTTTCTCTTGACCCTTATTTGTAATTCCAATAAATGTAGATGAAAAAAATGTGGATTATTCATCTCAAACATTGGCCGAGGTCGAATATAATAAAAGTATTAAAATGAAAATATCTATAAATTATTTAAAAATCGTTATCATTATTTTATATACTTGACTGTGGGGTTAAATAGCGAACAATGAAATGATCTAGTGTTATTGACTTATTGCTTAATACTATTAAAATGGATACAATACGATAATTTTACATGATAGTTGAAAGTATAAAGAAGAAAAAAAAAACAACAAAATTAATAATAAACACAAACGTCACGCAATTTGATAGTGGATAAATATAAGGGAATATATGTGTTTATGAATGTACATAGGGAGTAAAGTAAATGGTAATGTGAATAAAAAATTGATTGAAATATGTAATCATTTTCATAAGTGATTCCTTTTTTTTTTTTTCTTTTGATAAATTATAGAGTAAAATATAACCTTTGACTTACCAGATATAATGAAAGACGATTACAGAACTGTCAAAACTCGCCACACTCAACACAATTCACTAACGCCATATTGGTTCACATAATCCACTGTTTCTTAAATTTTCCTGTTCCAATTTCTGTATTTAAATCTGTCAACATATTTTCTTTCTCCATCCCACAGGATAATTACAATCATCTTGATTTTATTTGAAAATAATAATTCATTCGAATTTATATTAGTAAAAAATTATCAGATACTTTATCGTGTTTTTCGTTTTAGTTTATATTTTGATTTATTTTTTTTATTCGCAGTTATATAACACGTATGTCTATATGATATACGTGAAAAAAAATTCTGACGATTATTCTAACAATACATAAAATTGAAGTTTATAAAAAAACCTTTTTTCAAATTAATTGTTTTTTTTTCTCTTAATTTATATATAAGTAAATCTATCAAATATTCGTATTTTTGCGTTCAATGATTATTCTTAAATAAGAGAAATATAAAATTCTATATTTTCTAATGATAATTTTTTGTCTTGAACCACATGTTAACTATAAAAATTTAAAAGCCCGAAGCTTTTTTAAATCTTTCATTAATATCAGTCCAGTTAGCAATATCAAATATTGCTTTGACATAATCAGGACGTACATTTTTATATTGTAAATAGTATGCGTGTTCCCAGACATCAATACCAAATAATGGAATGAGTCCAGTAGTTGCTTGTAATGGATCTTGATTAGCACACGTTGCAATTTGTAAACGTTTTTCTTTTGCATTATAACCCAACCAACCCCATCCTGAACCTTGAACACCAACTGTTATTTCAGATAAACGTTTTTTCATTTCTTCAAAACTTCCAAAATCTTGTTCAATTTTTTTCATCAAACCAGCTATAAATAAAATATGTTTATATAATAAATGCTTTTTAAAATTTGATTTTATAATTTTTTCTCCCAAGTTTCATTATTATATAATGATAAAAAAAAAAAAAAATAGACATATACCATCGGGTTTGCTGCTGCTTGGCGACAAATTACACCAAAAAATTGAATGATTAATGTGTCCACCGGCATTGAATTTTATTGCTGGCGCAAGGGCAATTTGTGTTCCAATATCGCTCTTAGCAACAGCTTCTTTCAATTTTTCTTCAGCAATATTTAAATTATTGACATAGGTCGCGTGATGCTTAGAATGATGTAGCTGCATTATTTCAGCACAAATAATTGGCTCCAATGCTTTATAATCATATGGTAAATCAGGTAATGTGTGTTTCGCTCGTGCAAAAACATATCTGTTGTGTCTGCAAGTATAATAATGGAATTAAGAAATAAATATATCAGACAATTACGTAAGCAAACAAATACTGCAACGCTTTCGTTTCCTTTTTTATACGTGGAAAAAAAAAAAATTAATGTAAAACTATTTAATCTAGCATTGAAATTAACAATATCAATATGAGGTTAAAAAAACTCAAGAAACAATCATCAATAAATGATAATAAGAATTGATACAATTGATATAACTCACTGAGAAATAACTGAAATAATGCGTTTGGCTGCGAACATTATTATTGATAATATGAAAGTATGATTGAAAAATTGAAGTAACTTCAGTATTCTTTTCCTTATTGCCGGTAGCGACGAAATTCATAGACTATCATTCAGTTTTAGTAGTTTCAGGTATTATTTTCTTTTTTTTCTTATTGCAAACTACGTGATCTTTTGTACCGACAGCGCTATGGCGGTAACTAATTGCGTTTACAATATTCAAATACACTTACGAGTAGAAAAAGGAACTTGAAATTGAAACAAACTTCGCAATCTTCTTTTAGATGGCGCTTTCAACTTTGGCGGTAATTTGAAAATGTTCGTCTTGATGTGGCGCATCAGACGATTGAATATTGCGCAGATCTACAGGAAATTTTTTCTGCTTCATACACGTAATTGTTCAATAAGTGAATGAGAAATTGGATTATTCAAAAATTAATAACAGATACGATACGAAATATCAAATTTTAAATAAAAATGGGAAATACAGCATCTACAGCAGAAGCAAAACCCACAGAAGTTAAAGAAGATAAAAAATTGAAACCGTGCTGTGCCTGTCCGGAAACAAAACAGATTCGTGATACATGGTAAAGCTTCTGAATAAATCAGTTTAGTTTGATATTAGTTAAAGTCAAATGCAAAAAAAAAATTATTAAAAATAACTATGTGAATCACAGAAAATTTTTTTCATAATTTTTTCATCAACTTCATAATACAAAAATAATTTCGAGTTGTAAAATATTAGAAATAATTTAGATTTGAAATAAGCCTCTACCCGTGAACATAACCTGTTTACCTTGGGATAATGCAATTGATGTAATTATTAAACACAAGAATATTAATATGTTTTTGTTTCTATTAATTTTTCAGTATTATCGAGAAAGGAGAAGCAGAATGTGGGCATTTAATTGCAGCACATAAAGCGTGTATGCGTCATCTTGGCTTCAACATTTAATCTCAATAAAAAGAACAAAGTGAACATGTGAATGTTTACAACACAATAATACAATTTTTTTGCACGAAATGTTTGTACAAATGTACAATAAAGTTGAAAAACTATAAACACTTTTTTTGCGTATTTTCGACAATATATATGTTTATATTTATTGTATTAATCAAAATAAGTGATGATAATTAGAAAAATGAACTATGTAAAAATTAAATTAATAAATTAGTTATTACACGTATGTAAATAATGATTTATTATTTGAGAATTTCAAGATTAAATATAATGATCACTGTTAGAGATTTATTTAATGATATATTGTTGCGAAGACAATTTTAAAAATAAGTGAAGGACAAATGATTTACATGGCTACAATTTTTTTTATACTCACAATAATCAATATTTTCGCGAGTTTTTATTTCATGAATGTAATTCGAATTAACCTAAATATCTACGGTATAATTAAATATATATATATATATAATAACGATAAAAAGGACAGAGTCGAATTGCCTAAGTCAGTTGACAGTCTATGCTTCAATTAATTATTAACTAATAGGATTTTTATAAAAATCAATTCAAATCCATATTTAAAAAAAATTTAACATTCGTATTTTCTCCACTCGGTTGATTGTTTATCGTCTTTTTCTCTCTGCTCACGACGACGAAAAACACTATTTATTTAATTTTTTTTTTTTTTTAATTTTCTATCTAAAACAGACAATCTTAAAATTTATTCAGTACGTGACTGAATTATTTTTTAATTCTTCAACATTTTCAATCTACATAATGAAAATAAGAAATAATTTCGCTTATAAAGAACGATGAGAGTGCGGCAAAATTTTTTTTCGTTTTGCTTGAATAAAACGATAATTATTATCTTAATACATTAAACAATTTCAAAGATTTTATATTAAAATCATAATCCCACAAATATTCATTATTTTCCTATCCAAATTGAATTTTATTCCATTGTTCATTCATCAAAAAATTTGTATTTAAATTTATATTATCTAGAATTTAGAGATTCTGACACTTGAATCTCTTCTTCATTAAATATATATATATATCTTTTATTTCCTTAATTTTTTTTTTTTACGTATTATTAATATGAAAGTATAATTGTACTTTATATAAATTCTTGAGTGTAGTAATTTCTGTTTGTGTGTGTGTGTGTATGTACCTTGGTGTGTATTCATTCAATGGACAATGGATATATACTTGTTACAATTTTAGTGAGGTAAATTACGTGCCCGTTTTTTTTTTCAATCTATTTATTTATTTTCATGTGCATCGTAAATTTTTTTTTTTTCCTTTATTTCCTTATAGATAATTAGATAACTTTTTTTTCTTGATCCAGCAATTTATTAAACCTGAGCTAAGCGATACGATGACTCACATTGACATAAATATTGTTATACATTGACTAGATTTCGATATTCATAAAATACTGATGGGGCGATATCAGAATATTTAAAGAAAAATTTTTAATACTTCAAGAAAGTGATAAGTAAGACAGACAAAAGTCAATGTGAAACCACAAAGAAATAATATGTAATGAAAAATTAAAACTATTATTTCTACTTAATTTTTTTTTTTTTTACCTTTCCACTTGGATGTTTTGCACAAAGTGAAAAACTTTGAGCTAACGTGTAGACGTGTATATTTGTGTTTGCACGTGTGAAGGTAATGTATCAATGTGTATACACCACAAGAAAAAGTTGGTGGTATATTTGTAATTTTCAAAGAGAATTAGTCTTTCATGGTTCAACTTTGAAATTGTTTTGTTGGACAGATGAGTAGCATTTATGCCATTGATTTCTACTACTTTTTCTTTTTTCTTTTTTTTTTTTTTTTTCTTAACAACAGTCATACTAGAATAAGTTGACTTCTGGTCCCCCATGTCAACGATAATTTATCTATTAATTCTGCCAATTCTCACCTATCCTGAGGTATACGTGTCGTCCTCAATACTTTACTAATCTAAAAAATATGAGAAAAAAATTATAACTAAAAATCTAAGGAAAACAATTTGAATAATATGGAGAATAGATATTTACCTGATAGCGTGTATCATTTTCAATTGTACCAACAACAGCAACAATTTGATATTGCCTGGCTTTCATTGTGACCATAGATTTTCTAATAAGACGCATCGCTCCAGGGGCACTACTCGTACTATTGAATTGTCCCATTTGGGATGGTGTATGACTTGGATCCAATACCAACATGGTAATTGAACCATCGCGTAACTGTTCTACTCCCATTATCGTTCGACTATGGCCTTGATGTTGTAAATACAATGGCGGTTTAAATTCATCACTACGTTGAAAATATTGCAATACCCAATTAAACATTTCTGGATGACTCCCATCACTAGAAGTTGGCCGATGAAAATCAACCAATTGACAACGTATTCGTAAACTTGACAATAACGTTACGACTTCAGTAGCACCAATCCACTTTCGTGTATTAACTAATTTACCACCAAGCTGTTCAGCACCTTGTACGTCAAAACCCTGTGACCATGCCCATTCAATCATACGTTGTAAACGTGATATTGATGGCATCGAGCTACGTAATGGATTATTGTCCATTGTATTGCCAACACTACCAGCAACTAAACTCCATGCACGATAAACTAATTCATTATATCCAGTGTGTTGTAATAATGATGAAATCAACATTTGCATATTTCTGTAACCACAACCCCAACCTTTATCACCATAAGTCGATGCATAATGATCAACTGTCGAGCACATCCACGTGTTTATAACATTGCTACATGCTTGACTTACATCACGTACTTTCTGTACCAGGCCACGAGTACATGAGCTTGAATCATCAATTCCATTGTGTTCAGCTGCTTTCAATTCAGTTTGTCGTTCATAATAATCAGCAACGGACATTTCACCAGCATAAACAGCCCGTTGCATATTTGTCACGCTTTGTTCCCGAAAATTACCTTGATTGTCCATACCATATTGTGCACGTAACATTTCAAATTCACGTTGTTCACGTAATTTACGTACCTCCTTCTCACGACGTTCCATATCACGTGCTAATAGTCGATCTGTTGATGAATCAGGTGTGGCTGGAGATGGTGATGCTTTTTTTGTGAAATGCTCTTCAATGTGAACAGTCAATTCTTCATTATTTTTGAATGATGTACTCAGACATACTGGACATGCTGGTGTATCACTACCAGCGCTTGATGCTATGTCAGAATGAGATGTAGCACCATTAGCTGGACTGAAATAAACAATGACAATATTATAACTATAGATGATTAATAATATTTTTTGTATGTTAGAAATTGTAAATTAATTAAACCTCAGTATGTCTTTATGTTCAATATTGACGTGAAGTTCAAGATCAGAAGAATTGGGAAAAGAAGTGACGCACAATGGACAACTGAATATACTATCATGACTTGGTGGTGATTCCGGTGGAAATGACGGTGATGTTAAGTCGAAATGCTGGCGATTTATGTGCTCCTCGAGCTGCAGTGGATCGTCTGATTTATATGGACACATTGGACAAATTTCTAAAGCACGTGGTTTCGGTGATGCATAAGAACGTAATTGCAGATTTAAACCGGTTCTCAATGGTGAACCATGTCTAGCTGCACTCTCTGGTATTGCTGAAAAAATAATTATGTATTGAGTGATGGACAAATATTATACATACATATGTATTTTATATTATTCACTTACCACTATTAACATTTGCACCTCCAGCAATATTTGCACCACCGTTAATATTATTGTTGTTATTGTTGTTATTAATATTAGCGATTGGTGAATCTTTTTTTCGTGGGGGCGAATGATCTTCGCGTGCTGCTGATTTACTCCAGCCATTTTGTATATGTGGATTTTCAGTAAATGTAGTGGATGCATTTTCTTGTGATTCATCTTCTTTTACTGAATCATCCATCAATGAATCATCATCAATAAATGCCATCAAATCATTTTCTGGTGTGCTGAAATTTAAACAAACAAATTTTCATAACCTATTCATATATTGCATCTGAGGATTTTCAATGATATATAAATAATATGCAATATTTTTATTAGACAGATGAACTATTTATGCTTTACCGCTTTCGTTTTCGTTGTATTGGATAACCATCGAGAATCATATTGATATGTTTGATAGTTTAAAGGATTAATTTTTTTTCTTGGACAGATATTATTGAATAATGCAAAAGACTTTTTATTATATTTATCGCAAAAACGCCATTTTTACTCTTCCTATCAGTTTCCTCCGTTATATATATATATATATATATATAGTTATGGTGTTGATATCCTACTATAAATTTTACCCGCGACAAAATTCAAAAATTCAAATGTCAACTCACCTAGGAGTAAGATAATCCAAATGAGCGCTGTTAACATGCATAAGCATTTCAGCCGGTGATATTTCACCTAAATCACAAAATGGACAACTTGTAGCACCTTGAAGATGATATAGCACCATATGCGAACGCATTTCTTCATCATTAAAACCCTCTAACCCACAAATTTCACACGTGTAAGTCATTTCCGGTGATTTGCACGCCGCCATTTTCATCTATATTTTATAATTAATCAAAATCATTTATTCATAATATTATTCGTTAATTTAATCCATCATTTTTGGTAAAATAATTCAATAGTAAATATTCATCAACTAATTAATTATAATAAATTTCAAATTTCCATTAAAATTTAATCACAAAATGGCAAATGAATAAAACAAAAAATTACAATAAGAATTTTCAAATGAATAAAATGAAGCCAAAAGCATTTCAAAAGAAAAAAAAAAACAAAGATGAATAATAATAATAATAATAATATTTGTTGTTCTTGATTGATTTCGTGAACTATTGTTCACTATTATTCACTATTATTTTCTTCTTTTGGGAGGAGGGGAGGGGGTTGTTTATGAACAAATTTATGAAATATTATTTTGGTAGATGTGCATGGCAAATTGATCCACACAACCTCCTCTCCTTCCTCCTCCTCCTTCTATTTCACCGCCTTCTTCACTACTGCCGCACCATCACTCGCGAATCGATATGTATTTTTTCATTACACAAAAAAAGAAAAAAAAAAAAAAAAAAAAAAAAAAAGAATGAAAACTCAACTATATTATACCGATCGAAACGTGAATACCAACTGGAAGATGAGGGCGTATAAAAAATTGTGTTTTCAAAAGAATCAGCGAAATAGTTGATCAGTGAAATGGGGAGAATGCAATTGACGATGGCAATTAAAGATGGACGATGTGAATATAATTTTTCAAGTGATTATTCAAGTAGAAATTTAATTTCTATATCTTATTTATCATCATATTTTGTTACAATGCGTATTATAATTTTAAATTTTGTTTTGTTTTGTTTTGTTTTTTTTTTTTTTTTATATTTCAACTGTACAATTGTATGAATAAGCAAAATAAAATTGAGATTATAATTAAGTTCACGATGAAAATTTTAAACTTGCAGTTACTGGGTTGGGTTGACCTATTTTACAATTCATGTATCCATATATATATATATATATATATATCTGATTTGAAACATTTTCCAACCCCAATTCGGTCGAGGTCAAACTAAAGAGTGTGTCGTCCCTGTGTCTGTTACTATCATCCCATCTAGAACACACTCATACGATCACACATGACACAGTCACATACACAATTTTATTATTGTAATCCCATTCGCACTGTGTCACTCGTATTTACTTTATATTCAACTATTTTCAGCACTTTATAAACAAAAAAAAAACAACAACAACAAATAAATAAATATATAAAATCACATAAAATGTTGAATAAAAATTCAAAAAAAAAAAAAACAATCACGGATTTTATTTCGAAGTTGATTGTTTCAAATTATTCATTACTTCACAATTAAATACCTGATGTTTTTTTTTTTTTTTGAATTTTTTTTATTTTCTTATGAATGAAATAATTTTATTGAATTATGTTTTTTTTTTTATTTATTAATTTATTATTATTATTATTTTTTTTTTTCTTGTTACGTTAAATATGTATTGAGCACAGTGTATAGAAGAGGCGTCCGTGTTGGCTCAAAAGAACCGACACGGCGCCTTCCTCGACCCCATATGACAGATTATATCACTCCCACGATACTTCCGCATTTTCCACCCCGCAGATTGCGACCTAACGACTGCTATCCCCACTCATGTAATACCAAGTTCCCTTCTACAACCCCTCGCGTGACCAACCCCCCACTATTATTATACAAGAGAGATGAATAAATAAATAAAAAAAGAGAGTGAATAAGAGAAGAAAATCAATTGTATTATTCAGTTGGTAATGTAGATCACAATTTATATTATTGATTGTAACAGTTGGTAAGTGGGGAAAAATTTATTTTATCAAGAATAATGCGACAAATAATTTTTTTTTTTCTTTTTCATTATTATTATATAAATATATTTGTTTCTTTATACTTTCTCTTATGGATATTACTATATTTGTATTTTATTATTGTACGAAAATAATTTCAGTGAGTGTAAATGTCATGAATTGTCTTTAAATTTCAATTACCTCTACCTATCAATTTATATTTCATACGTAAATATTCGAGTATATATATATATATATAAATACAGGTATTGTGTGTATTTGCGTGTATATTTCTGTCTCATTTATTATTCTATGTACATTTTATTATTCAGTGTATTATTTCTACACGACATTCTTGAGTGGTTGTTTAATGTGAGGGGTGAGGAAGAGAAATTGCCGTAGACACAGGAGAGAAAACAAAAAGAGCAAGGGAGATGAATTGAGAAATATATAGAATACGATTTAAAGTGACATGAAGACACGCGCGCATTTTCTTCCGCGAACTATTCGCCCATACGAACGCAATGAGGCGCGGCAAGAATTTTAATTGGTATTTGAACTACGGGGGGTAAGAATATGTATGTACACATGTATACACGCGCGTTTATTTAAATAAAAAATTTTTATCGGAATACGGTCGACCTGTCTCGAGTGAATGAGTGAATGAATGAGTGAGTGAGTGAGTGAGTGATTGAAGTGTTGATTAACGACGACTTGAAGGCGCCGTTGTACTGTTTTATATCTACAATAAATATTCAATTGAAATTAGTGTAAATACAATAAATTATTAATTTTCAATTTTCCATTTAATTATATCAAAGGATTTTATTATTATATTTGAATCAATACCAATAATTTTGCATTGTAATAATAAAATGTAATTAATTTTTTCTCATATTTTTTTTCTTTTTTTTTTTTTTTTTTACTTTTTCAATTCAACAGTCTCGATTGAAAATGAACATTAGTAGAATTTATATGGATAAGAATGCGCACACCCATTTACAAAATTATTTCTATTCAAATGTTTTATAGTTATTATTTATCTACTATTTTATTTTTATTTTTTATTTATACATTTTGTTTTGTACTTCGTTTTTGATCTATTATTATTATTATTTTTTTTTTTTTCCTTTCTCTCTATCGGTGTAATACAATTATTAGGGATCGTCAGTGTGTCAAGTACGAAGAATAAAAGAAAAATCAAAGCCACATGAATAATCGACGTAATTATTTAAAAAAAAAAATTGATAATTTGTTTCAATTATTTTTTATGCAAATAATTGTTGTACAATAAACTGAAAAAAAAAAAAAAAAAAAAAAAAATATTTTGTATACGATTATTTTATTTTTATTATGATAAAGAATTTGGAAAAAATAAAAAATGGAAATATTGAATATAAAAAATATATATATATTAATTGAAAATAATTGAATAAAAAAAAATTTTCTTAAAACATGTGTTTTTTCATATACCTATAAGTGATTGGAGTGTGAGTGGTTTTGGGGGATACGCAACATTCGTTCAGTCTCACGTCCGAGCTGTTTGTCACATTGCGTGGGAATGCCCGATAGTCTCTTCAATTTTATTCCTTCTGTTCTCTTGCGCCCCACTATTTCCGCCATTGTCGTTACCACCACCACCATCACCACCACCACCACCACTACTGCCACTGTCATTACCACCACCCTCCAAAGCAAAAGCTTAGATAGGTTAGCGCTAGTCGGGATAAAGCTCAGTCAGTTGAGGCGCGTTCAACCATTAACTCGTTTGTCTTATATAATATTATTAATAAACTTCATATATATATATATATATATATTTTTTTTTTAATTTTTCTACTTCTTCAATACTTTTAGACCTGCTCTGATAATTATTTAATTATTGATTAACTTTCTCGCCTTCAATACTTTTTTTTTTTTTTTTGTCTTTTATTATTATTTTTTATTCATTTATATTATTTGTCTCATCGATGCAATTTTCTATTTTTAATTATTAATTTATAAATATATACGATGTAATTATCGATGATATTAATTTCATAGTGAAATAAATGTTTTCTCATTTTTTATATATTTTTATTTTGTTTTGTTTTGTTTTTTTTATCTTTTATGTTTCAATTTAATATCATAACTTAAAAAGTTTTTTTTTCATTTTTTTCATATTCCTTTTCTTTTCTTTTCTTTTTTTTTGTTTTTAATTTAAAAATATCAAAGTGCATTGAAAATGTGGATTATTAAAATTTTTTTATTTAATCTGTGGATATTTTTTACGACTGTAAATTCATCGTCAAGAATAATTGAAGGTAAATTATATTGTTAAATAATTTTTCAAAACTATCATGAATATCAATAGATAATCTATACATATATGTATATATATCAATTATTGATAACAATAATTTAAATAATTATTACTATATGTTGATATGTATACAATGGCTCTCATGTATATATCAGTCATTCGTTATTATTGTTACATATAATATTTAATAGACTCAGGACAAATTCATTGAACCCATCATTATGAGTCTTCGTCATCTCCGTTCACGCGCATAACACGATATCGACGACAGCTTCCCGCCACATGTGCTCCCACTCCCATCTATTTCCCTCTTTACTCTGCAATCTTTTGCTATATTACATATATCGGTTTATGTACACATCATCATCCTACGCATTATAAAAATTATATACCTAGAATTGAACAAATAAAAAAACAACAACAATTTTTTTTTTTTTTCTCTCTTCTCATATTTATTCGTATTTAAATGAAATAAAAATTTTTTTTATTCGACAATTATTTATCAAATATTTCACGATGAAAATATTTAATTCAAATTAATGTGAATGTTAAAAAGATAAAATTTACAAATTAAATAAATAAAATAATTTTTTTTTTTTTTATTCCTAAATATCAATGAGATATTGCAAAATTCTTTTGCATCCTCTCTCTCTCTCTTTCTCTTTTTCTTTATCACATTTTGGTGTAATATTTATGTCTCGCACGTGCGCATTGCTGAAGTGTTGTCGACGCGGTTTTTCTTTTTTACTAAACTAAAGGAAGAAAAAAAAATGTAAAGAACAAACGTAGGAGTAAATATATAGTATTTGTATTTAGTATGAATTCAATAATTAAATAAATAAATTAATAATAATAATAATAATAATAATAATGATATTTATGGAGAAAACAAAAAAAAAAAGGAAATAACTGGAATACAAAGATGAAGGGGATAAAGATAATAACGCGAATGCAATACCTATATACGTGTGTATGTGTATGTGTATGTGTGTATGTTAGTGTGCGTTTACATATGAAGATACACATAAATATATTGGCAAGACGATACTGTGTCCCGTTTCCTCTTTCTTATTTGCTCCCTCTTCCTCTTTTATTTCGCCTTTTTATACTTTTTATTTATATATAAAATTTGTTCTATTTACTATTGACTGTTGTATTTAAAGATATCACAGACAAACGCTTCTGTTTATTTCAAATATATAAACGTATCTATCAAATGTGGTAATGGTAATATTGATGTTTTTTTTCTTTTTTTTTTTTTTTTTTTTTTTATGAAAATTATCGCAATATATATTTCAATATTGAACCGTTTGGTTGTTATAATGAAAAATTTTGAAAGTGGATCATCGGGAAAAATTGATCACGAATTATATTATTAAATACCGGTTTGATATTCATGTACTTGCATACACAAGATTTATTGCATCAATAATTGCATTGATATTTATGAAATAATATACAGATATATAAATATTCACGATCTAAACATTTGTGTATGATTATAGTTATTATCTTTTAAAATAAATGGACACCTTAAGTGCGAGATGTATATATACACATGGTCATATATATATATATATATATTTATAATAATAATAATAATAGTAATTTTATATTTTGTTTTTTGCATTGCTGACGAGAAATTGGGTGAAAAATGTGATGGAAGAGGGGCAGAATATGAATAAAAAAAAAGAAAAATTTGCAAATTTATTTTACAATTTTGAATTTATTTAATTTTTTTTTTTTTTTTTTTTCTTTTTGCTTTTATTTCGTTTGAATTTACGTGAAGAGAATTTAAATTCACGTGCAATTATTATTAGAAAATTTTATTATTATGATTATTATATTTTGAGTTATTATTTTTTTTTTTCTCTTTCAAACTTTACGTCCAAATTTATTTGTGCAATTTATACGTATACAGAAATTATCATATGTATGTGTGTAAACACGATTGAATGGAAAGCATATGTGGATAAAATAAGAAAAAAAAAAAAGAAAAAAACAGAAAAAACAAAAATTATGAAAGCGATAAACGGAAAAAAATTTATATATATATATATATTTGAAAACTGTATACAATTTGACAGTTATTTATGAGGTAGATGAAAATATAATTTTGGAATAAATACGTTAGGACTTATTGGTTTTAAATTAAAGAGGAGAAAAAAAAAAATAATAAATAAATAAATAAATAAATAAATAAATAAATAAATAAATAAATAAATAAATAAATAAATAAGTAAATTAGTAAAATTCAAAATATATAATTAATCATTGATTAATTTAATAAAATAATTTTCAAGAATCTAAACGATTTATTTATGTTTCAATTTTTTTTTTTGTTATTAAATTTTTTTTCGTTTTCTTATATATATATATATATATTTTTTACAGACAAAATATAAATGTATAAATACTCATATTTATATAATTACTTGTATTATTTGGTGGATGCAGCTGTAGCACACTCATTTCATGTCAAAATGATCGTATGACAGTGGACAATGTGCGTGAGTGTGATGAAGAATTCTTGTCAATTCAATGAGGGTCCCATTGCATTATACACCATTTCGTAGAACTTTCTTTTGTCATAATAATTATATACTTATTAAATGTGACTGTGGAATAATAATTTTTTACATCTACAATTATATGTATATAAAAAAAATGAACAATTTTATTTTATTATAATTATTATTATTATTATTGTTATTGAAAGAAAGAAAAAAAAAAAAAGTATATATTTAGCAATTGAATTGATATTCAAATAAACAAAGAAATTAAAAAGGGAGTGGTGCGCAAAAAAAGAAAAATTGCGAAAAACAGAGAGAGATAGAGAGTTGGAAAAAAAAAAAAAAAAAACAAAAATTAGTGATTGACATCAATATAAATCCCGTGCAATCAATGACGATGTTTTGGTATCTATATACTGACACAATTTATTCATAAATGGCGCCATTTACGTCGTGATTGAGCAAATTAATTTTTCTATAATTATCGATACGTGTAGCAATAATTTATGGATAAATAAACACATAGATATACGTATAAATAAATATGATTTCATAAATTTATTCTCATAAATGTCACATTGCCATTTAAATATTGAAATTTATTATTTCATTATACGTAATTGCAATGAAATTACATAGAAATACCGTATTATTTCAATTTAAATTATGTGAAATAAAAAATCATTTTTGTTGTTTTTATTTTTGTTTTTTTTTTTTGTTTTTTCTTAATTGTTTCTGATATAATTTGAATGATTTATGACTTTACATACCTCCATCATTATTATCATTACCGTGTATTCTATCTCTCTTGTCTCCCTTCTGTTCTCATATTTTTACTCATTTCTTACAAATAATTCGTATATGTACGAGATATAAAAATTTCAAGTCTTTCCATCACCTCAGTTATAACGGTTTATGCTATTTTTGTGTACAACAGCCGCAATATATATCATACATTTATGTTTGCGAGGCGTAGATATATATATATATATGTGTGTGTGTGTGTGTGTGTAGGGGGTGATACGAATGCGCAAAGCCACAAGAATCTTTTTTCGTATATTTTTATTTGGTCTCTCCGTTTTTCTCATTATTAATAATGAAGAAAAAAAAAAAAAGAAAAAAAAAAAAATTTATCAATCTCATTGAATTAATAAAATGTTTTTAATTTTATTTTTTATTTATTTCCACCCATCGTATTTTTCTTCTTTTTTTTTTTTTTTTTTCTAACGTAAAACACTTACACAGCCGGAATGTCTCATTTTAGTGTGTAATATCTTGATATATTTACAGAGAGTAGACGGTTTGTATTTAATTTCAAAAAGAAAATGAAAAAAAAAAAAAAAAAAAAGATGAAAATAAATTTTTGATTTATACCAAATGGTATGAGAGATGTCATTTCATAACGACTTATTTTTTTATTTTTTTTTTTTATTTCCTATTTTTATTTTATTTATTTATTTTTTTTTTTTTTGAATTCTTTCTTCGAGAAAATGAGAGAAAAATAAAATATCACTTGATGTTGATGCAAATATATTTAGTAAAAGTATATAAAATATATGTATATCGTTAAATATATAATAAAAATAAGTGAAAGAGTCGAAAGGCTTGGGGACAATTTGCGAGTTAATTGGCATCTATTAACTTAATTGTCCCCAGCTCTTATTCTGCTTTGCAGAGTATAAAAGATAACTTTGCCATGCATCATTCCGTGTCTATGCGTGTATGTATATATATTATAATACAGTGATGTGCATACGTTTGGTCGATAATATTATCTTTCTTTCTCTTCTTTTCCTGGAACATAAACGAGTTATCTTCCTTCCTTATTTTTTTTCAGAAAATTTTATGAAAAAAAAAAAAAAAATAATAACTAATAAGTAATTGAATGAATAAAATTTAAATATAATTTTTTTTTTTTTTTTTTTTTTTTTTGTAAAATAAATTAATTTGACAACGTATAGGGGTTTATATCAATTGACAAAATGTCAAATATTTTTTATTCAATTCATCTATTTATTATTTAATTTTTAATATTTCATATATGAATTTTCCTCTATTAATTTTGTGCAGAGAGAGAGAGAGAGATATACGTGTATAACAATGAATATATTCACTTCCTGTCTCCTTTTCATTGTACTTTTTGACGTCGTAAAACGGCCCCGCATGTCGGGCCTGATGCATCGTGCATATGTACAAACCATAGGGCCCCACTCGAGTTATGACACGTAGGGCGTGCCTTTTTAAACCCTCTGGCATCATCTTAAAAAAGTCTCTTGTAACAAACCAGACGTTTTAATTCTTTTTTATTCTCCTTCGTCTTCTCGCCTTTTTTCTTTTTTTTTTTTTTTTACCCGCAACTTATTTTTCGCTTCACATGTCGTTCCTGCATTTATTCTATTTTTTTTTTTCCTTTTCATTCACTATCTATTTTTTTTTTTTTTTTTTTTTTTTTTTTTCAATATTCCCACATGACCCATACATCACTCGTAGTGTTACACACGTATCTATATTTCGGAAAAGTTATAGAAAATCTTTGAAATATACCACATTTATTTTTTCTATTTTTTTTTTTTTTTTTTTTGTCGCTTCCAAATTAATATATAAATATTTTTTTTTTGTTACAGAAATGTCGTGTTGTGCACTGGCAACTGGATCTTGTCGCAATATTTGTTCTCAGGTATAAATTTTTTTTTTATATATATCACTCATTAGAAATAATTTATTTTGTTTTTATTTTTTATTGCAATTATATTATATGTGTTGTGTTATTTTTTTTATTTTTTTTTTTATATTATATAAATATATTCAATAAGATTGAAGTGATGTGCATTATAGATTAAGAGTAAAAATAGTAAAACGTAAGGTTCTCCATGATGATATCGAAGACATTGAACCCGCTGCGAGATTTACGTATTTAACCACGGGGGGGATGAGATGATGATGCTCATTCATACGCAAATATTATTATCATACTTAATTCTGAAGGGAAATGAAAAAAAAAAAATAAATAAATAAATAATAATAATAATAATAATAAAATAAAATTGTGAAAATTATTTTTTATCTTTCAATATTTTTTTTCTTTCTACTATTTTCTTATCATTAATATTAAATTTATTATTATTTTTTTTTCCCCTAAAAAACTGATTGAATTGATGATTATATTGTGTGTATTTTTAGGATGTTAAATTGAAAATGTAAAAAAAAAAAAATTGAATCAACTTTTTATAGATATTGATATTTTCTTTGATATATATTTTTTTTTTGTTTTTTTCTCCGTTCCCATAAGAGAAGCAGAAAGAGTTTGATCATTTGATATTCGATGCGCGTTTATTTAGTGTAGTTGAGAGGTTGAGAATATATGAAAGAAGAGTATATAAGTGAGAAGAGAAGAGGAAGAAGAAATAAAGATAATAAGGGCGAGAGAGTATGTGATGAATCTCTGACGGGCATACGCAGTGTTGATGAGTGTTTCCGGTTAATATATGCACGCATATTATTACAACTGTAAAAGTACAAAATCACCGGAAATTTATATTTGAATGAATTTTTTTCTTTTTTATAGCTTTATCATAATTTTTCATGAATTGATATTAATTAGCGCCGTGACAATTAAATAATTTAATTGGAGTGACAGATATTTTTGTACAAATGTTTCGTATCATGAGAGATTTGTGAGGGAAAAAAAAAAAAATAATAATAATAATAATATAAAATAAAATATAAAATAAAAATTCACGCACTTTTATCTTTCTATTTTTCTTTTCGTGTCTCGTGGAATTTGCCAACATCGTATTCCCCTGTACCCTCGCTACCATCACAGAGGTTGAGGCTGAAAAAAATCAACGAGTTCACTCTATTTCTGTAGCTTTTGATCCATCTGAAAGTACTGAGGGAGACCCGCAACGAGACAAACATGAAGAAAGTCTAACCACACATTTATGAATTTTCATCGTACTTGAAAATTTTATAAAATAAATATTTATAAAGAAATAAATAATTGAATTAAATTGAGATTAATGTTAGTCATGTGAATATTTGTGAATAATTTTTTAAAGTCAATAGAAATTTTTTCGATTTTTATTTTTTAAAAAATTGAAATAATTTCTTTATTTTATTATTATTATTATTATTTTTTTATCTTATATTTATTTCAATGCAATATACTATTGATTTATCCTACACCTATGGTTTATCAGATACAGATAAGTATAGATATATATTTAGAAATTTGGATGGAATAAAGTAAAATAAAATAGATTCTATTTCTATAATTTGAAACAACGAATATCCAGATAAGTTTGATGATAAAATGTTCGTGACTCAATTTAATACATAAACCTACACATAGATAAACACATGTAGATTGACCTCATGACATTGACTCTTCAATTCTTGATAGTCACCTCTATGACTTCGTAGTTAGGGGAATAAAAAAAAAATATATACATATAAGCCATATATATATATAAATAAAGTTAATGTGCGAGTGGTATAAAACTTTTAGAATATCACGTGGGACATACTAAATAAGTTACCATCAGTGAGAGACGACTATTGAATGTTCAATGAGCACACAAAATGAGTATCCTCATCTTTTTCTTCTTTTTTTTTTTTTTTCCAGTATTTTCTCTCTTTCTCCCTTTCTCATCGTTTATATAGGCTTCACGTTTTTCACAATTGATATTCAGACGTAGAACAGGATATTGCCTCAGTCTTGGGGCAACGCGACGCATGACCAAGTTTTTTAATGGATTAGATTAATTTCTCTATTCACTTACAAATAAAAAAAAATAAAAAATACATATGAGGAAGTAAAATAATATTGAATTAAGAAAAATATTTTGTGGTATTATATGTTTTTAATATTAATTAATTTTTTTTTTTTAGATATCTGTCGTTACTTTGGGGGCAGACGTTACAGCTAGAGAAAATGCCAGTCGACAATTTGTTGAATTTTGCTCAAACGAAACGGTAATAAAAAAAAGAAAAAAAATTAAATAATAATAAATAATTATATATATATATAAATGTATGTATATTAAATGAATATATTTATGTTTAGGTAAATTTTTGGTCATGTATCAATTCTACAATTGCTAGTGAGTTTTGATAAAGAAATTTTATGAATTAATTTTTTATTTACTTGATTTTTAATTGGTACTCTTATGAATAGGTGTAAAAGAGCATGAGGATTGGGCTGGTCGTGGTTGTTGTCACTTGATACAATATCCAATTTGCCGTTCAAAATGTGCATTAGCCGGTGATCGAAATTATTTGGTGGATTTTTGCCGTCCAAGTGATGAATTAGAATTTTATTCATGTTTAGAACAACACGAGGAAGCTGAACGTTGTTGTAATAATGTATCAAATACAACTTGTCGTAGTGCTTGTCATGAATTATTTCATAAACCCAGGAAACAATCGAGTTTAAAATTATACACAAGTAAGGGATGTTTTCATCAAGTGCCAAAATGTTTGAAAAATGTTGCGGAAACAGGAAACGCTGAGAATCCTAAGCAATGTAAGTAATTCATTCGTTAAATAAAAAAGTACAAAGGAAAAAAAAAAGAAAAAAAAGTTATATATAATAATTTTACAGATTTGAATTGCTGCAAAGAAGCAACGAGTCCTAAATGTTTAGATGCTTGTCGAAAAGCTTTATACACATCAACAACAATACACGATATTCTTGACATATTGGAAGAGAAATGCCAACCGGCATTGCCACATTCACCATTGTGGAGTTGTTTTTTACAATCAACAACTACAAAACCACCTCGATTACCGTTGGACATTGGTAAACTCTCGTGTTGTTCACGTGCTACCAGTTCCAACTGTCAAAATTTATGTTGGCGGGCATTTCAGGCTGATTGGGAAGGTGCGTGGTCACAACTTGAATCTGATTGTTTGTCATCTACAATTGAAATGGATTTACGACGTTGTTTAGAAGATGCTGATGAACCGTGCGAAATGGGTTGTTCAAGCTTGTCTTATTGTACAAAATTCAACGATCGTCCAACGAGTTTATTCCGATCGTGTTCAACAATGGCCGATGACGCAGCAAAATGGGAAGCTGATCATTGGTCACGCGGTGGTGCTATTCGTGGTCTTGGAGTTCCTGTACGCGCGGATCCATCGTGTCCGGCTGAATCATTACGCGCTGCTGCTTGCATACTTCAATTGAGACCATGCGAATCGCGTATTCATGAAACACAACTTTGTCGTGCTGATTGTATGGAATTAATGGCCAATTGTGTAGATTGGACGGCTATTACTGGTCCACACACCGCAGCGACAATGTGTTCAAAATTATCGCCATTTCGTCCAGATGTGCCATGCGTCTCATTGCGGCCATTTATGGAAGATTCAATAGAATCAGAACCAAATTTACTTCCCGATCAAGATGTATCAACGCCATGTAAAAATAATCCATGTCCTGAGTCACAGGTCTGTGTTTTGCAACCGAATACCGCTGATAAACCATATGTGTGTCAACCATCGTGTACACTTGGTGAAATGTCACGATTATTAGTCCCACAAAATACTTGGATTCAAATACCGCGTGGTGATCAACCAGGTTGTCATCGAGTTTGTCAATGTACATCAAAAGGTTTAGAAAAATGTCGTAATTTAAATTGTTATACATTTAATTCGTGTTGGGTACAAGATCGTTTTGTTCCTCATCGTACGAATTTTTATTTAGATTGTAATCCATGTCAATGTTTCGAAGGTGAAGTAACGTGTTCACGAAAAACATGCAATGAAATTAAATCATTGTCTTTGCCGTGTGATTGTCCAGCACATTATGTGCCAGTGTGTGGTCGTTTAGGCGTGACATTTGCATCAGCGTGTCTTGCCAAATGTACAGGATTGAGTGCGAGTGAGGTAGAATATGGTAGTTGTTCATCAAGAGATCCATGTCGACCTAATCCATGTGGTAGCGGTGAAAAATGTTTACGTCATACGCGTGTTTGTTTATCACCGATTTATAAGCCATGTAAACAATATGAGTGTGTACCAATGGATTGCGATCATAAACAAATTAATTCGGGTATTGTGTGTGATCGTGATAATCGTGAACACTTATCGTCATGTGCTTTAGTTAAATCGGGTGCTATTTTAGCATATCGCGGACCGTGTTTGAGGGGCTGTAGTCTTCGTGGTCCAGTTTGTGGTATTAATGGGGAAGTTTATTCAAGTGAATGCGCCGCATGGGCCGATAAATCAATTGTTGACTATCCAGGACCATGTGTGGCAGTTGGATTGATTGGTGATGAAAGTGTTTCACGTTGTGGAAAAGCGGTAAAATGTCCACAATTATATCCACCAGATTGTATTGGCGTAACGCCACCCGGTGCTTGTTGTCCAGTTTGCGGTGGGGCCGCTCGACTTTTTTATTCACGAAAACAATTGGATCGAATTTATTATATGATGGAGGACGAAATTGACAAAGATTCCGTGACATTGACAACATTGCTGAGTGCTCTTGGACGTCAATTACAAGTAGCACAATGTTCATTGCGAGGATTTGTTACGCCTGAAAGTGATATATTTATTTTAATTCAACCAACGGCCATGCACATTTCATCATCGACACTACAATTACGGGCATGTGTTGCAGAAACGGAAAAATTAGTAACGCGTATAAGTGAACGTAGTCCAAAAATTGTCGTCGAAGTACCATTAAGTTCATTAACACGCGCTGAAATTGCCCATGGCCATATTTCATTCGCTATTTGCCAACAATCTTCAATTTATATTCTTATTGTATCTCTCATTGCAATTGGAATTATCACTTAAATTGTAAGTTCCTATTCGCGTTTTATTAATATTTATAATAATATAAATGTATATGTATAATGACGATTAACTCCGAGTGAGAAGTCGTTAGACATTCATGACTGTGATCCTTCTAGTGTCTTTACTTAAACAAAAAAAAATAATGAAAGAAACTGGAAGATAATTATAAAAAAAAAATTTTTTTGGAGACTTACTGTTAAGTTTTATAAATTCTTCCATTGATGTTTGCCAAAGAAAGAGGAATATGAATATTTAAATAATAATTATGAGATTTATCTCGATGCTCATTAAAAAAATTGTAAATAAATAATTATACATATATAGATATATATCTGTGAAAATATACCATTATATTGTAGTATTGTTCAGGTTATAAATAAATTGTTTGAAACCCAAAAAAAAAAAAGAAAGAAAAAAAAATATGATATGCAAGGAAAAAATTTCCCACTGTACTGAATTATAATCAATAATTAAATAGTACCATTTTGTTTGTATGTTTTTTTTTTTGGTATTTAATCAGAATTTTCATTTCATAAAATGTAAATTCATTTATAAAACTTTGTATCGTCCACGTGATCCCGTGTGTGTTCCAGATGATTGAAGTTTAATTAATTCTTCTTTAATAAGACGCGAAACTTCGGCCTTAGCTTTACTGACTGCTAATTCACTCGTCGATTCAATTGCAAGATAAAGTTTACGTTCACCCTCGGGTGGATTTTTACCCGTTGCTATGTATGTACCACGTACAGTTAAACCAGCTTCGGAATATTCTGATATTTGTGCCAATGCTTCTTTGCTTGTTACACGCCATCGTGCTTGTTGTGGGAAATCATTTATTTCCAATTCTTCCTCATATTTTCTAAAGGTTTGTTCACCAGCCTCACCTTCACCTTCGATCAAATCTTCCTCACGTGGCTGATAATTCAATTTTGTATTTAATTTTGCTGCTAATTGTTCTGCCACAGTCTTGGCCTGAAAAAAAATTCAACGTGATGATTAAATCTAATGGTTATAAATATTAATTCATCTCTCGAAGAAAAAAAAAAAAAACAAAACGAATATACTAACAGTAATTAAATTTGTTGGACCAGCGCCCTTGAGAATTGCCTCAGCAGCTTGTTGTGTAGCTCCTTTAGCTTCTGCACCTAAATTCTTTGCAATATTAATTTTTGACGCGAGTCTTCGAGCCAATTCAAGTTTATCAGTTGCACTTGGAATCGGTTGACCCGGAACACTAATATTAGCTGTTGATGGCCGTGCGATTTCTCGTACTGTTCTCTTCGGTGCCAACATACTTTCAATTTGTTGATCAATATCATTTTCAATATCTTCATCATCCGAATCTTGAAGTCCAAGTGCTGCTTTTTGGAATTTCTTCTTTTCATTTGCCAATGCCGCTTCCGATTCATCAAATTTAAATCCTTTACCACTAAATCCTCCACCTGTATGTACTTTTTTACCATCAGCTGCCTGTCGTGCTCGATAAATGTCCCATAATCTTTTCAGTGCACTTGGTACTGGTACACCAGCGAGTTCATGCGCACGTATAATATCACCGGAATATCTTTCTTGTTCATGCGTAATAAATGTATATGCATAACCTTTATTACCAGCTCGACCAGTTCTACCACAACGATGCACATAATCTTCATAATGATTTGGACAATCATAATTAATAACTAATACCAATTGTTTAACATCTAATCCACGTGCAGCGACCGATGTAGCAACTAATAATTTTGTTCGACCAGCTTTAAAATCTAAAATAGTTGAATCACGATCGCATTGATCAATTCCACCATGTAATGACATACAAGAATACGATGCTTTCATCAAATCTTTTAATAATGTATCGGCATTTTCTTGTTTATCAACAAAAATAATTATTGAACCTTTGTCTTGATAATGTCCAAGTATTTCTAATAATTTATAAAATTTTTGATCTTCTTCCAACACCACCACGTGTTGTTCTACTTCCTTGCAAACAACTGATCGTCCACCAACTTGTACTTCAACTGGTCTAGTTAAAATTCTACGAGCCAATGCCTCCATTTGTCGTGGAAATGTTGCCGAAAATAATACAGTTTGACGATCTGGTCGAACATTTTCCATTATTCTCATTACTTGAGGTTCAAAACCCATGTCAAACATACGATCAGCCTCATCTAATACTACATAAGTAACTCGACGTAGATTCGTTACTCTTCCGCTATTTGCTGCTAACATATCGATCATTCGTCCTGGTGTACAAACAATTATTTCAGCTCCACGTTTCAACTCAGCAATTTGTTCAGAAATTCCCGTGCCACCGTAGACACAAACGTGACTTAGCCCCAATGATTTTGTGAATTTCTTCGAATCACGACCAATTTGCATACATAATTCACGGGTTGGCGTCATTATAAGAGCTATAGGTCCATCGCCATCAATTAATGCCGGTTGATCTAAGATATGTCGGAACATTGGTAACAAAAATGCTAATGTTTTTCCACTTCCAGTTTTGGCAATACCAATTAAATCGCGTCCTGACATTATTGCCGGTATTGCTTGACACTGTATTGGTGTTGGTTTTTCATAGCCTAATTTTTTGAGTACTTCAAGTTCTTTTTTGGTGACACCACACTGTGCCCATGATTTAATTGGTTTTGGACAACCCTTACCTTTAACACGAATACCCTCTAACTCTTCTTTGTACAATTCAACTTCGTCGGGGGTCATACGCGCAATTTCTGGTACTTCAACGTAAAATGACTTTTTAAATGGTAAATATTCAGTTGCTGTATGGTCAACTTTAGCCAATTCTCGTTTTTGTTTATTTGCAATGCCCGCAGCGGTTTCATGGAGATTTTCACCCTCCTCTTCACTTGAATATTCCAAACCATCTTGATTTTGTTCTATCAATTCACCTTTTTGTTTTTGAATTTTTTTCTTTGCCACACCAGTGACTATTACAACTCCACCACTTTGAGACCCAGTTGCCCCAGTTCCATTAGCACCTGATTTACCTTTATTATCACATTTATTTACTTTTCTTACTTCTTCTTGAACTTCTGCCATAAATGCATCAAGTGGATCAACTTCTTCTTCGTCTTCGACTTTGTTTTCCTCCTCAACAACTTCGGCTACATCTTCTGATTTTGCACCATCTTCTTGATCTTCTTTTTTAATATTTACTTGAATAACTGGTGTCTCTTCATCACTGTCATCCTCTAACGACCATTTTTTCATTGGTAATTGTAAATTAGCTAAAATCGATGATTTTCCATCTTTTTTCGTTGCTTCCAATTCTTTTTTTTTACGTTCAGCTCGCCATCTTTCAATTCTTTCACGTCGTTTTTGCATTTCCAATTCTAAACGTTTTTGTTCTTCCTCCTTATCTAAACGTGTATGATCAAATGGTAATTCTTCGGTATCATTATTTTTTTCTTTATCTTTTTTTTCACGTGATCGTGATCGTTTTGAACGCGATGATTCTTTATTTGATCGTGACGATGATTTTGATGAACTCTCAACGCGTTTTTCTTTACTTTCATCGCGTTTACGTTCACGCTCACGATCACGTTCTGCTCGCTCGCTACGCCGCTCACTTCTTTCATTTCTTTCACGTTCACGTTCGCGTTCACGTGAACGACTTCGACGTTCACGATGTCTACTTGATTTTTCTTTATCACGATCACGTTCGCGACTACGTGATCTTCTGCGTTTTTTTTCTGGTGTGGCTGATCTGGATCGGGATCTTGATCTCGACCTACGTCTGTGATGTCGTTCTCTAAAATAAATTTATAAGAAAATTAATAAATTATTCTACGAGTTTTCATGAATCATAAATATATTTTATATATTCTACTATTTTAATATATATATATTCGTATGATCTTATATAATTATTTATAGATAAATACAATAATACCAAACGTGCATTTGACGTTGATGGCAATATAACCTATTAATTGGATGTTAGTAAATTCACATACTTATCACTGCTTCGCACCATTATTTTAATAATTCACCTAGAAATTCAGATATTTACGTATATTACAATGATAATATTTTTATAAACTTCAGTATTTCACTTTAACAAATAGACACGATGATAGAAATTTAGAAAATAAAAATACAACTTATTTATATTCTCTATATAATTGTGAAAAGCTGTGCGAGAAATAAAACATATATATAGTTAGAAGTGCATTATTTCATATCGGTAAGAAAGATTATTTTCATATTGACCAATGAAATTTAGTTTGAGAAGCCACCACGTAGCGTGCAAATTCATTTTTCTTCTTCATTCAAATTAAACTTAATTCCCGCGCTATTGAAACGGTTTTGTCGAACAGTGAGTGAGTTCGTGAAAATTCGAAATTTTCAATTCGCAATTGTCTCTTCATTGTCATATTATCATTAATTCATATACGAATAATAGTATAAAATAGTGCAATATCGAAATATTTATATATAATAAAGTGTTTAGAAAATGATTAATTGTAAAAATTCAATGTCATAATTCCTCAGTATACAAATAATATCGGGGACAATAGTGCAATTATTCTTCTTTATCTTCTTTGGGAGTAAATCAAATAATAAATATATTAAATAATTTAGAAATAAATAATCGTATTATTATTCACTATTTTATTTATATTTTTCTTTGAAATATTTTATTGATCATCTTACTTTGTGAGACATTGAAAAATCAAATTCACTGATTTTGATTATTATTATTATTATTACTATTATCATTTATTATTGTGCTTGTTGGTATTATTTTGGTGTTGTATAATAATTAGTTTTCACAAATGGCATTCTGGTGATGGTTGCTTTGTACATTTTTCCACGTACCTCGACTAATACACCACTACCATTACGTACAAGCTCCGGTGATGATACGTAACCCATTGCAATATGTTTTCCCAATGTGGGACTTGGTCCACCTGATGTTACTGTGCCCATGGGCTCACCTGACAGTGTTAAAATAACTGATTTTTCACGTGCTGGTGGTCCTTGAATTAACATTAAACCCACACGTTTTTTCGCAACACCAGAATTTATTTGCGAGATAATTATTTTTGCTCCAGGAAAGTTTGCCTCATTCCTTCGACGTTTAGCTACAATTAAATGAATCTATAATTATAACCGAATATAATTATTTATAATTTATTATCAACATACCAACAAGCCAAGTTAATCCTGCCTCAATTGGTGTCGTTTCTTCATTGATATCGTGACCATATAAACACAATCCAGCCTCTAATCTACAAGAAATAAATTTAAAAAATAATTATATATTAAATATGTCATGATTCAATATTAATTATTGAATATTGTTAATACCTGAGACTATCACGAGCTCCAAGTCCAGCTAATTTAACATCAGGCGCAGCCAATAACATTTCTACTATTGATCTACCATATTTTCCTTCAAATGATATTTCAAATCCATCCTCACCTGTATAGCCACATCTTGATATTTGCACATTAAAATCCGACAATTTCGACTCGACTGAATTCATGAATTTCAATTTATCCAATTTAATTCGTACCAATGATTGGAGAACTTTTGCTGCTGTTGGACCTTGAAGTGCAATAAGTCCTTGCTCTAATGGGTCCATGTATTCCACATAAACTTGTTTTCCTTGCTTTAAAAATCTCTCCTGAAATCAGTATATATATATTCTTACATAACCAACTGCGTGAGATCAATTTGTGAAATAATTCATGATTAAGAAATTCATACGTATATCTTACTTTATATTCATTGAGTAATTTCATATCTTCATTTCGTCTACCAGCATTTGACACGATATAATATTTATCCTCGTTATTTTTTGTCACAATTAAATCATCAACTATACCACCATTGACATTGGTAAATACTGTCAGTGTTGCCGCATTACATTTTAAATTTTTTAAATCAGCCGTCGTTAAACTTTCTAAATATTCTCCTGAATCACGTCCCCAAACTTTTGTCTGCAGCATATGACCAACATCAAATAGAGATGCATAAGTTCTTGTATGTTGATGTGATATTGCAATTGTCTCTTGATACTGAACTGGCAATAACCAGCCAGAAAAGTTCACCATTTTTCCTATTAATAAATACAAAATAGTAACAGAAAAACAGAAATGGTCAGGTAAAAAATTAGGATTAGACTTAGATTTAATTACTGACCTTGATTCTCAATGTGAATGTCATAGAGACAGGTTTTTCGTTCATTACTAATATTCCTTGTTAATGTACATTGGTCAAGTTTATGTCCTCTATTTGTCATTACATTTTTTGGATTGTTATGATGAAGAAAATTATTTGATAAATTATTTTCACGAGTAGTGAATCGTGTGAAACAATTGATGAAACGTAACATGGTAACAATTATTATTTGTCGTCAACTCATCACATACTGAATGATGTATCAAAGTATATTAATCTGTAATACGTTTGTCTGTTTATGTATATATCTATGTATGTATGTATGTATGTATTTGCGTATGATTATATATTTATGATTAATTTTCTCGATTACTTGGATATATTTAATGAGTTGGGAGAACTCAACTCTTTTTACATATCAAATATGAATTGATAACGGAGTTATAGTTGAAGTGGTGATGTAAAAATATAAATGTGTGTGCATATTATTTTTATTTTTTTTATTTTTGTACTATAGATATTTTTATAGTCGATAAATTTAAAATCTGTGTTTTAACGTGAATTGTGATTGAATAATGTACACTCTGAGACGTCACACGAGAGATTTCAATATCTTCATGATTTTTTTTTTTTTTTTTTTTAGCGCTCTGTTTCTTTTTAATAATAGAAGGAAATTGAATGTGATTTGGTATGCAGACTGTAAACTACTATTGAATCATGGCAGTATGTGAGTGATAATTATAGTTTTAATGATTAATAAGAAATAAAAAAAAAAAAGAGGAAAATACGTACGGGTATTTAAATATTTTTGTGATAATAATTAATTATGTATTTTCAAGAGGCAAAGACGCTAATGAATTTCAACTTATAATTTTTCTAGTTTTTTGTTTTGTATGATTATTCTCGTTCTTCCAATTCCTTCCGTTGAATAAATTATTTATATGTATATATTTATTATTTAATTGATATTCATTAAATAGCATCTGTGCTTCATTGAACTGTATATATAATAAAAAAAAAGAAACAATGGACAAAAAAAATAGAAGAAGAATTATGTATATGGAAAATTTTTCGATAAAAGGAAAAAAAAAAAAAAAACGATTTGGAACGATGATATATTTTTTTTTTTTCTTTTCTCAAATATTGTTCTCGTTCATACACTTTTTCATATTATTATTATTATTATTAATTTTTTGTTTTTATCATTGCCGCGTATTTTACATTTTTTGCTTTTGTTTTATTTTTTATTTTCTTTCCTTTATTTTTATACGTAATATGATTTTATTTTATTTTTCGTTCACCACGTGTTTTATTCTCGTTTACGCAATTTAAGTTTTCATTGACGCATTTTTACATTTTTGTTACTCTTTTTGCTTTTTTCATTTTTTTTTTTCGTTTTTTTTTGTTTTACATATGTTCACATCATAAAATGATTTTTATTTTATTTTTTTTTTTTTTTATATCTTTTTTGTTGACATAATTAATGCAAAATGTCTCTACAGTCCGACGAATGCGTGATTTATCAGTCGTTCTTTGGAACTCGAGATACTCTTCCTTCCTCTTTAGCTTTAAATTTTTCACCTCTTTCTTGTACAATTCATTTTTTTTTTAATCATTCATACTTGAAAAATGAGAATTGATAAGGGAAATAGATGTTATTCATGAATATTGATATGGTGAGATTCGTGAAATAATATGGAAAATTAATTTTTACTCGATCGTTAGTAATTTCATCTGGAAAATTTACTTTTCGTATATTTATCGAATTTCTCTAATTTTTCATCATCATTATTATTATTACGATTATAATTTTTTTTTTTAATGTAAAAGTTACACATATGGATTGTATGAAAATTATTTTTTCCCTGTGAGCCGACAGTTTCAAATTTATATGAAATATTTATTTTATAATTAATTTTTCTGAATTTTTTTTTATTTTTTATTTTTTTTTCTTCGCAGTGTAACGAATAAATAAATAAAACATGAATTTATATATTTATTATTCTACAATATTAATTAATGAGTGTTGGATAATTAAAATAGAGGAAAAATATATATAATAAATAAAATATATTAAAATTACAAAAAACGAAAAAAAGTGGGATTCACGTGCTAGCCGGTATCACTGAAGCAAAAGAAAAAACGTATATATCAATTTCTTTATTATTATCATTTTTTTTTTTCCATTCTTTAGAACGTATTTTTCTAGATATTTTATTCTTAAATAAAAAACAAAAAAATTATGAATAGGAGTATGATGAATAATAAGAAATAACATATTTATCACGATTGCATTCGTCTCATTATACAGTTGTTACAAAAGAGATGAAACAAAAAAGAAACATGTCAAACTATATAATAGTTACGATTTGTTGTTTTTCCTCACAAAAGTTTATTTTCATTTATTATTTTTTTTTTTTTCTGTTTTTATTGATATTACTGCATTATATTTTTTTTTTTCCAGTTTACATATTTCCATTTTCATCTGGATATTTTTATCATTACATATCTCGATCGGGTTTTTTTTTGTTTTTTGTTTTTTTCCATTTTTTATTTTTTTGTTCAAATTAAGAAATATTCATTAGTAAATAATTGATTTAGTTTTTTTTTTTTTTTTTTTTTTCGTTAGGGAAAACGCTCCTGTCAACACACAATGTACAATGATTACACCGGGAGTATTCAATTTACTCCCGATATTACAATATTTACCGATACCTTATAATTTTTTTTTTGTTTTTCCTGTCTAAAATTCTTGGTTTTTTTTTTTTTTTTTTTTTTTTTCCTTCTTCTTCCTCATCATCATTCTTATGAATTTAAAACCTTAACTTTACATAATCACGACACAAATACATTATATCATCACTTCCCGTATATAGATACAACGCCTGCTATTTGTGCTTGTTTTATTTCATTTTCTTTCTTTTTTTTTTTTCCATTTTTTTTTTCTCTCGCACATTATTTTATTTCATTATTATTATTATTATTTTATTTTATTTTATTATTTTTTTTTTCGTTTACTTTACAATTATATACTCACAATTAATTACTTTTTTTTCCTTTTTTTGTTTTCTTTTTTTTCCATAATTTTTAACTGTTTTACATTTTTTTGTTTAATAAAACATTAGGTCATCGTCATAAATATTGACTTGATAATAATTTATAAAATGAAAATAGGTACAATTTTGGACGCTCTTTTTGGATTTTATTATTATTATTATTATATTATTATTATTTTTCAAAAAGACGCTCCGAAACTTGTTTTTTTTTTCTCCCTAGTAATGCCCATCGATTGCGATTTTAGTCCACTTGGTAATAAAATTTTGTTCACACCCGTTATTACATTCGTACATATACGCACTAAAAATTTCACAAATCATTATAATTTTTTTTTTGTCTTTTCATTCATTCATACATGTAAAATGCATAGCATAACAAATTGCCATTCGTGAATAAACACACAATCCGTCAATTTAATTTCTAAACATCTTAATTTAAGAAATAAAGCCTCAATATATCTGAAGAGATAGCGCTATCCACCGTGTAAAAAAACATTCGAGATACATTTATGAATGTAATTTTGTATTCTAAAAAATTTTTCCAACTTTTGATTTTTATACATTATTGATTTATTTCAATTTCATTCGTATCTCGATAATATTTTTTTTTTTTTTTTTTTTTTTTTCCTTTTTATGTTCTACTCTCAATCGTATAGACGATATAAAAAACGATTGTAGTTGCGTAAAAAAATTTAATTTTTTAATTTAGTGACGGTGAGATAGAGCCATCTGTTTACAGATAGAGGTGGAGAACGTTTCTCCGGATTTTTTATTTTGTTTTGTTTAAAACTTGTCATACTCTTGATTAATTTTATTTTTTTATACGCAATGACAGTCGTTGGGTATTTTTGTTCTTTTCTTTATTTATTTACTTATTAATTTTTTGTTTTTTTTTGTATTATTATTAACTCATTCATTTTCAGTCATACTCATTCTTTCAGTATTTGCCAGTGATTTTTTCTTCCGTTTCTCTTTTTTTTTTTTTTTTCGTTTTACCAAATGATTGATTCCTTTAGCCTAAACGTTTGCCTAGTGATTCTTTATTCAACACCTTCGTTTTTTTATTATTTTTATCATATTTCTATCAAAGTTAGTTCAAATAATGAATTTTCGGGAGTACCTATTTACAAATTCAAGATATATACGTAAGATATATTTAAATACAATCCTGAAAAAATTTTCCGAAAATCATTTCGAATAATTATACTTTTAATACTCATTCCTGTTGTTTTTTTTTTGTTTTGTTTATTATATATTCAAATAATCATGATGTAATATATTTGCAGAGGAATATTTTTTTATTTTTTTGATGTCATTAATCCTCATTCCAAAGTCTGTGCTCGAGTATCCATAAATGGATCGTGATAATATTATTTGTTTTCATCGCTTATTTTATTATTATTATATTTTTTTTTTTTTCAAATTTTTGTTCACAATGGAGTAATCATGTATATGTGAATAGAAAAAAATTTGTAAACTCACTCATATAATTAAAGGGAAATCAATTGGAAATCAAGGAGACATCTTTTTAAATTTTTCATTTTTAAAATAAATTAATTGACTAAGTTTAAATAATATTTTCTAATTGTTTGTAACCACCTGCTTCGAAATTACTGAAATCGTTTGTTCCATTGATTTATTTTTATTCATTCATTTATTATTACTTTTTCATTCTTGTATAATGAGACATTGTTTCGAAACATTTGATAACACTCTTTTAGAAAATGTTTTACAAACAAAATATTACAAAAAAATTCATACTGATGCAACTATTTAAAATAGACAATAATAGCATTTAACTAGTTATATCAACTAAGAATAATTAATGAATAAGTAGTCGTCGTTTACTTGGGAATTTTTTTGTTCTTAAATTTTTTATTTATTCTTTCTGAATTATCCGAACAAATTGCATTACATTATAAATATATTGGTTTACTTGTCTTTTGTTTTTTGTTGTTGTTTTTATTTAAAATTTTTTTTTTCGTTTTTGATTAATTCTTATTTATTTTGCCTATTCGTATTCAAAAAATGGAATTTTAATCTCCTCTAAACTTTTTGATCACCCAACAACGCAGGAAATTATATGAAATGATTGATGAGAGAAGGGTAGGAAGGAGTAACAATGCAATTAGGGATTGAAATTCCTTTTTCTTTTTTTTTTTTAAATATCTCTTTTTAAATGCACGTGGTTCTAAATTCCGTGTGACAATTATCAGCGTATTTTTAAGATTTTAATTCTACCAGAGAAAAAAAATAAAAATTATAATAATAAATAAAAAAACAATTTAAACAATTTTCTCTTTTTTTTTTTATATGTGTTTTGATGCAGATGTAGAGTAGATCGAGTGAAAAATAAAGAAAAATGAGGAAAATAAAATAATAATAGACATTACATCTCGACAAGACACACGAAACTAGATATATCACATCCAGTAACAAAAATACACGTAAACAATAAAGACATAGACGACAACATGCGAATTATTACCGCAAACATAATAATAATAATAATAATAATAATAATAATATATTAATAATAGAATTAGAATAATAATAATTAATAATAGATAATAATAATTAATAATATATAATAATAATTAATAATAGATAATACATAATAATAATAATAGATAATACATAATAATAATAATAATAATAATAATAATAATAATTAATAGATAATAATAGATAATACATAATAGTAATAATAATAATAAAAATTATTGTACTTGAGTAATAATAAAAATTAGAGTTTCAATAATGGTAATTACATATTAGTTCATCTAGTACTTGTAGCAACAGTAGTAGCAGCAGCAGGCTGTGCTCATGATTTTTTTCGTTTTTCATTCTCAAATTTGTTCGTTTTAGAATCTTGAGATTATTTTTTAACAATTTTTTTTTTATTTGTAAAAAATTTAAACAATCGCACAAATTTATTTCTCTCAAGAAATAAAGGAATTTAATCACAAATCAAATGATTGAAATAATATCAAATTGTATATAATTGAAATACCTAGCTCAATTTGTCATTTATTTTTGTAATTTTTTTTTTTTTTTTTTTTTTTAAACCAATTCTGACTAGCAAATATCAATTGATGAAATATATCGCTCACCAATAATTTCTTTTCAAGTGCAGTGGCAACTTAGTAAATTATTAAATAGCGAATAATATTAATTAATATCGATTTATTTATAATTTTGTAATATTTCATAACGTAACGTGACATTTGTGATGATATTTTATGTGATTTTTTAATTTAAAATTAGATTTTGAAAATAATTCTGAGTAATCTATTCGTATATTTATCGATATCTGAAACAGTCGCAGCAGTATTTCATACTAAAGAGAATAAAAAAACTAGAAACGAATAATAGCAATTAATAAAATATATAAAAAAAAATCAGAGTATTGATAATTATGCAATAGACTCTTAATTAATGACAAGTTGTATTTCCTTATCTGCAACAGCTTTGACTCCACACTACTACCGTTTTATTCATCTATTAATTATTTTTTATTTTTATTTTTGCTCAAAATTATATTTCTCAAAGAGAAAAAAAGAAAAAAAAAAAAAACAAACATTAAAAACAAACAAATTTTCCTATGAAAATCATAATAATTAATATTGAAAGTAAACATAGAACAATCAGTCATTGTTTTAACATACAAAATATAATATGTGACACCCTATTCTTATTTATATTTATTCAACCACGATTTTACCTTTGTAATTCAAGTAAAAAAAAAAAGAAGAAAAAAAAAATAATAATAATAAATGAAAAAAAGAAGGAAAAAACCATTAACATCAACAATAATTGTGTAATAATAATTCTAAATGGGGTGGGTATGAGTAAACAAGGATTGACAACTGTTAAATAACGATTTATAAAATATTGTTGAATGGTTTTTTTTTTTTTTTTTTTTTTTTTTTTTCAAAACTTAAAAACTAACTCGATTAAATTAATAACAGATGTATGAAAATTGAAATGAAATTTCATGTTTCCTCTTATGTTTTATTATTTTTTTAAGTTAACTTTATCAGGCTTGCAGAACATAAATATACGCAAATACTTATGCAACGTAACACTGAATATATTCAGTGTAAAAAAGAAAAAAAAAAAAAAAAAAAAAGGCGATGAACCAAAAACAGCAGTAAAAATATAAATATTTTTCTGTTCTGTTAAGGATCATTGATCTTTAATTTTTTTTTTTTTTTAACGGTGAAATTTAATTGATGTAATTATATATGGCTTTATCTGAAAAATACGCCTTAAATTGTCATCGGTTTATTAGTTCATTTCATTGAATCTCATTGTATCTTTTATTTACTTTTCTTCTGTATAATCATTGTATATCGCGGGTTAACTTCGATCTATTTCAAGTTGACGAGAAAAATCATAAACCTCACAGATGTGCGGGTTTTTGATTTTAAATTCGTCGCTTTCACACATTGAAGCGTGTGTGTATATATTTTATTTTTTTTCATTTCCATGTGTATTTGTATTTGGGACGACGTATATAAAAAAAACAACCAAAACTTCAAAGATTCATTCGCACCGTACAACATCTATTTCTTTTTTTTTTTTTTTTTTTCACATTTCATTAATTTTTTTCCCTTGTTTATTTGAAAGAGTGTTCATGATTTTATTATATTTTTTTCTTACGATCTCAGCACACTTTTCTTGTCTTTTATTGTTTGCTGGATTACGAGGATGGACTCGTCGAGTTCGAACGTTGATTGTTTTTTTTTGTTTTTTTTTGTTTTTTTATCATTCAACGGCTCGAGAACGACACAACGAAAAAAGGCTTTTCTTTTTTATTTTGTCAACGCAGATATTTTGCAATCGATCTCATACAAAATCCCACATAATTGTCATTTTTCATTCTCGTATTATTTTCATTATCAATATTCTCTAGTGGCAGCTTTTTTTTTTCTCTCAAACTTTCCTCCTTATTTTTACATTTAACTCCTCAACTTTTTTGATCGTTTACCATCATTAAATAAGTACCGATTATGGCCGTTTTTGGCTTTGTACCGTTTTTGACTAGAATTGAATTTCGATTGGAAGAATTTTTTTTTTTTTCCCTTGTTCTCTTCCACAAGGAAAAAAAAAAGACTGCCACACTTGAATCACGATCTTTTCATTTTTTTATCTTTATTTGAACAATACAATTTTTTAAATTTAAATTACGAGATTGAAAAAAATAGCTGATTGTTTCGACAATTTTTGTGGGACAATGATAAGTGCGTCGGTGTAAATATTTGCCCAAAAGGGGACTTTGACCAAACTTAATTGATACCATTAAAAAAAAATCATGTCCCAATAATTTTTGCTATGTACATTTTATTTGAAATGCACAGCAAGAATAATAACGGAGACATGATTTTTAAAAAATTAACAATAATTTGCGCTGTATTACCTGATATAACTAACTGTACGTAAAATTCTGAAAATCAGAAACTTAACGTTCGCAGTTCAGCAGAGACCATTGAACAAAATTAATTATCTGTTCTATATAATTTTTCATATAATCCTTCAAAGATTGTATCAACAATCACGAATTTTTACAATGTCTTTTATCCATTTATTTATTTAATTATATATATATTTTTTAAATAAAATACTAAATGTCCAAACAAGATTTTATTGTATTTTATCCTTTGATAAAAATTTCAAATGAAAAAAGTAAAACACATCAGAACAGATAATATTATGGACAAATGGTGCTCTCAACAAAAAATTTATTATCAAACCTCGCGAACGAACTTGAACAACGCGTTATGTGAAACTTGGTTATGCGGGAAAAATTTCTTTGAATTATTACTTTTTTTTTTGTTTCTCATTAAATACACGTTTTTAAAAACTTTTTTTCTTTTTACTTATTGTTTGCTTACTGGTTTTATTCTTTTTTTTTTTTACTATTATTTTTTTATTTTTTTCTGAGGAAAAGAATTATTTGTATTATTATTAATTAATTTTTTTGTTTTTTTTTTTTGTTTTTTTTTTTCATCTTGAGGATAATGGCAGATGTTCGTGGGTGGGGGGAAATTTTGTGGTGAACAGGGAAGTTTGTATTGTGTCAAAAGCAAATGTGATAAGTGAAGTGAAACTCAAGGCTGCACTCGAATTACTAATTGAAAAATTTATTTTATCAAGGGAATATTCGGACGTTCGACGCATTGTGAAATTTGAAATCACTTGTAATTTTTCTTCATGCATATAATAATATTTCATAAATAATTTCATGAATTGAATAATCATATTTCAATTTTTCAATTTTTATTTTGTTTTTTTTTTAAATATTTAAATGCATGAAAATATTGCGTCGAGCGTTGGCGGGTGCCTTTCGATTCGTTTCCGAGTCCCGAGTATTATTTAGCCATCTAGTGTATGCCTCTGCGATTAAAATGTGGTAACACACGCCGTCATATTGTAGATCGGACGTGTGTTTTTCTTACAATACTATATCATCGGATAACGTTAATTAATTGAATATTATGGTTGTGGTTTATGTATTTCCTGATAAGGATTAATTATTGTTTAAGTTTATGTCAACTTTTATTTCTGACAATTATTGTGGGTTGTTGGTTTGTAAGATTGAAGAGGGAGAATTGTGGGCATTATATGATTAATTATTTTTTTACTGTTTAAATATGTTTGCTTATCTCTTTTTTTTTTTTTTTCCTTTCCACATTCGACCGAATACGAATTCCAATCATTGTATATTTGTTTAAATTGATTATACAGTTGTATTTATTTATCAATCTTTACCTAATCTACAAACACTTACTACATTTATTGTTAAACTATTTGATGGTGCTGCTGATGCTGCTGCTGTTTTGCGTATGCATAGTGAAGTTTAAAATTTTACGTAAATTGGTTTTTTTTTTTTTTTTTTTTTTTTTTTTTATATAAAATTCAAAGTCAAAATAATTATCTAAATATCGAGGAAGACGTCGAGGAAGGAAATCGCGATAATTCATTTTTTAAGATAATATTTTTGCCTATAATCGAATTGATGAATATGAAATTGAAATGAGTAATAAATAAAAATTGATCAGAGAAGATATTAAATAATAAAAATATTAATTCACTATTTACGATTTTAATGCGGCATACGCAGCTGTATAAGTATCATAGAATTCGATTGTCTTCTCATCATCATCATCATTATTATTATTGTTGTTTTTATTTTTAAAATTGTTTTTTTCCTTATTTATTTAATTGTTAATAATTGTTTAATTGCGATACACGACTGTTGATTATTGTTTCTACTATTGTATGTGAGTTTTTTTTTTCTACTATTTGCTGAGTTATATTTAAGAAACTGTAGTTTCACTGTAACAGAAAAAATTGATGAATAACCCTGACAGAGGCATTCACTCAGTTGGCTTTTATTATTATTATTATTTTTTTTTTTCAGATATTATTCATTTATTGAATTATATTGTATTTAACATTTGATATTGATAAATTAGCTGACTTTTATTGAAGATGAAATAAAAATTTTCACTTTTATTATCTTTTTATTTATACGTAGCTTGAATTATCATTGGGAAATTTATAAAATTATATTCATCAATATATATTATATATGTTTCAATTTATTGATAGATTACTTTTTGATTTTCTATCATCATTGACTCGGTTTTTCACCTCGGAAACGCATGCGTAGGGCGTATATCTTGGGGTTAATTATTCTGGGGTGAGTGGGAAGGGGATGAGACATAAAATCAACATATTCCCATGGAACAAAAAAGCTCGGAGAATATTTCGAAAAGATCAGTGGCCCAAAAATGATGCGGTTTTTATTGAAAATTAAATTGACAATAGCGATGGCGTCATTTGTGGGCCTTGCGATGAGTTCTGATATTTTGACAAAGACGAAAGAAAAAAAAAAAAAAAAAAAAAAAAAAAACACTAATTAGTTGTTTGATTTTATCAATTTAAGAGTAGTCGCATAATTTTATGATTTTCCATACTAAATGCCACGCTAAGACATTTATTATTCATTAATATCCGGGTAATGCAGTGATTACACCAATTTCGGTACCAATTTTATTTTTAATCAGAACTCATCGCCTTAACAACTATAACTCTCGATTATACAGTGGACATTAAACAACTTATTCCGGTTTTTAATCACGGAGGCTCGGGTGTGGGTTAAAATACGTGAAAACGCATTTGCCGCCCCGAGGCGCTCGCACTGCTATAGACTGTCGGTTTTTATGCTGCGCACTTATGGTTCATATGTGAACGCACGGTAAATATACAATGACGAGACATATTGCTCAGATTAATTCCAATTGTGTTTTTAATCCAAGGTTGAATCACATGTATAACCGCGCATTCAAATAGTAAGATTATTTCATTAAAAAATTAAAACCCGTTGGAAAAACAAATAAATATTATCCGTATTATTTATTATTATTTATTTTTTTTTGTTTTTTTTTTTTTTCATTTCATATTTTCTTTCTTCGTTCGCTTTTGTTTTTGTTTTTGTTTTTTTTTTGTATTATGTATTTTTTATCTTTTTCATTTTCGTTTGCCTAAAACAATGGCTCTCTCTAAGCCGTTGCTCTTGAGTCCATTATCGGTTTTTTGGTGAAAAATAAAATGGCTGAATGGAGAAAAATGGTATTTTATTTTTTTAAATTTTTTCTTCAATCAATCAATTCATATTTTTCTTTTTGTTATTTTTCTTATTTTTTGTTTATTAAAATTAAATACTCCAAATTTCGTCATATCAACCATTATTTTTTTCACCACGTCATATCCGGTAGTTTTATGTCACGTTTATTAAGTTTTTATTTATTTTTCTTCATTTTTATTTAGCGCATGGGTTCAACTCGATTAAACATTTTATCGATAAAATGTTTTCGGGTTACTGCATCCAAAACGTATGCCAAAGGCCGCGATTTTCCGACGAATCCAAGATACGTCGTCTTGAATTTACAATTACTTTTGGCAATTTATCAATATATAAATTCATTTAAATTGATCTAAACAAAAAAAAAAAAATTTATGAGCTCGAGTAAAATATTCAAGTGCACAAGTAATAGCATTTGAATGGAGTTTTTTTTTTCTTTTTTTGTCCGAAATGTATAAAAGGAAAGCCAAAATTTATTTTGTAAAAATGTTATTTTTTTTCCATTCAATTGGAATATCCAAATATGAAATTTCGATGAATAATATTTTTGTTTATTATTCATATGAATTTTTTTTTTTTTTTCTTTTCATCTCATTAATTTTTTCATGTGCAGTTTCTGCAATTTTTTGAAAGGTACATTTGTGCAATTTACAAAATCAATTGGCTTTACATATCCGTAGTGTGTACAATTGTGTAATTATATGTATTGGATTGTGTAATTGTGATTATTATTATTGTTTATTGTTTATTATTTTTTTTTTTTTATCGTGTATAGAGTGTGTATGTGTGTAAGTATGTGTATGCGTGTGTGTATAATTATTGTGAGGATCACATGTGGCTATGATGAGTATTTTTTTGAAATTTAATACACGTCACATGTGTCCCCGTGTATGAAAATTGTGTGTTTCCGTGTGCGCACGGGAGAGCGCACTCCGAGAACCAGGGCTTTTATTTTATTAATAATTGACATTCACACCGTGAAGTGGGCAACAAACACGTGTGAATGTAATTATTTTATTCAACTGTGTATTCCTGTATTGATTAATGGAATTGTCGCATAAGATGTCTGTATCTTGTAATGATTTTATTTATTTTATATTTTTTTTTTTTTTTTTTTTTTTTTTTCATTTTTGTCTGTTGATTATTTTCATATTTGTTTCTATTTGTTGTCTTGGTTTTTAATTGTTTGACCAATTTTACCGCGTCACGAACAACGGAAGTCGCGGATTTTTGCGTTTAATTCGAGGTCGAGTCGTATTTGTGAGTGTGTATGCACTGGGAGTATACACCAGCGCATCCGGGCTATGGCATTTTTTTTTAGTTATAAACATTTAGCAATTTACATGAAGAGATTAATATTATGATTGGCGGAATCGGTATTGCAGCCATTTTTATCTTCTTACAAAATATCTGTGGGACTTTTCTTTTGTTTTTCATTAATTCATTTATTTGTTTAATCGTTGCTCTTTTACGCATACGCATTCACGGTTTTACACATCACCTGTGATTTTTTGCGTTGCACACAAAATCCTACAGAATTCCCGAAGTTATGGCTACGCTATCGATTCCCTTATGAGTTACGGGCATATGTAAATCAATATATTTGTAAATTATTATTTTTTTTTTTGTTTTTTTTTTTACTTAACGCGTCGTTACCGTCACGTCAAATATTTTTTTTTATTATTTTTTTTTATTATTATTATTTTTTTTTTCTTTTATATCTTTCTTCGATTACAGAACATACACTACGAGCTATTGTACCTGTGTGTGTGTGTGTGTGTGTTTGTGTGTTATTTTTTCTCCTTATCTTTTTTAGCTGTAATTACGTATTGTTTTTTTTTTTTCTTTTTTCTTTTTCATCTATTTGAATTGTATTTTTTCATTTTATTTTTGTTTTTAAATTTAAAAATATTATACACAATTCGCGGGGGGACACGCTACGGTGCCTACCGGGGTACGAATTTTTTTTTTCTGTGGTTATTTGCTTTATTTCGCGTTCGATTTTGTTTTATTTGAGATGGATTTTATTATTATTATTATTATTATTATTTTTTTTTTTTATTGATTTTCATCAATGGACCGCAGAAAAATCGACCCTCGGCGCACGGCAGGATACACCGAGCTAAAACTTCTGTCATCTGTCAATCGTTCCATGGCTTATATTATATTTTATATATGATCATGAAGGATTTACGGCGTGCAGGTGTTGTTTTTTTTTTTTTATTTATTTTGTTGTTGGTATTGTTGTTATTGTTTCGATGTTTGATGTTGTTTTATCGTTTTTTATTATTACTATTCTTTTTTTTTTTTCACGATGGCGGTTAAAGTGGTTGTTAATTTTTTTTTTCTACAAAACACATTATTGAAAAATGATGTTATATTTTTCATATCATGACTTTATTTGTTTTGCTCTCGGGGACCGAAAAATCCGTTTGAAAATTGAGGAAAAAACAATTATTTCTAATGACATAATATATAATTTTAAATTCATTCAATCTATTTTTTTTTTTTTCTCTTTTTCAATTGCATAAATTTCTTCTATTTTATTGTATTCTACGATACAATCAATTTGAATTTTATAAAATGGTTAGCGAAACTTCGTTGGAAGGATTTGGAAAACACACAAGAGCAGAAGTAGGAAAAGACGTAAAATAATTAAAATATAAAATAAGACAAAAAAAAAAAAAAAAAAAAGTAAATAAATAAAAAAATATAAATAATTTTGGTCCCTGTACTGTTTGCAAAAAAGCCAGTCGTGCTAGTTGTTGCTCTATTTATTTGTATTTTTCTTCATGAGTATATTAAAGTGTGTGGTACGCGTTTTATAATTATTACTTTTTTTTTAAAGGCTCAAATCTATCCTATCGGTACAATCCATCGCAATGCCGTAATTTTTAGTTATTGTTTTGATTTGTTTTGTTTTTTTTTTCTTCTTTTTATCTTTTTGTTAGTTGTTTGATTGCATAAATATCGTGTGCGTGTGTAATTTATGTGCTATTTGAGAACAAAAAACGTGATACATTAACGTAAAATCATTGAATTTCACATAAAAAGTATTTATCGTTTGGTTACGTAAACGGGGGTGTACACCCATTTCACGCTTTAGGTATTTACATAGACAAACTAATCCTATTTTTATTCTGCAATTATGGCATTTTACACGTGTTCATCTTGCTGCGTACTGCGGTTTATTCTGAGGTGTATTTACACTAAATTCCGGAAAATAAAAATTATTGAAATAATCGACTCAGCAGAAATAACATTCTGTAACAGAAAAAATTCTTTTTTTGTTTCTTTTATATCTTTATATATATGGAAAGAGAACTTTATTGGCAAAAGTGTACCGGATTATTATTTAAGTTACTGTTACTTATTTATCATCGTTGCCGAAACAAATAAATATCCAAACTTTGAATGATCCGGACGTAAACTGCATAGCTTTTACGATGAATCCATATTGGCATTTCTTTTATCGCATTCGGATAGTTAAGACCCTCTGGATGTTATTATTTATATTTATATTGATACGTATCACTGAATGACGATGTAATTTTGTAATTTTTTTCATAAACGCGATCTTTTAGTTAGTTTTTTGTTTTTTGTTTTTTGTTTTTTTTTTTTCTCATATTTTTTGATTTTGTCCATTGTAGTACTACCAAATTTGAAAATATTCGTATGAAACATTGATAATTTTCTATTAATTCTGAACAAAGTCTCTTTCTCTCTGCTGTGTGTTTAAGTATACAGGAAGAAATGATGTCTATACATAGATGAAAATGTTACGTCTCGTTATTCTTGGCCAATACGATGCAACACGATCCAATATGTTATTAAATAATAATTAGTAAATTAATAAAAATTGTGAAAAGTTTCTCCAAAGATATTCAAATTGTTAGGATTTATATATATATTTTTTTTTCTGTTTAGAAGATTAAGTAGAAATGGATTTTTTGAGGAAATTGACAGAACGAAATTTAACACGATGTCATTCATTCTGAATTCATTAGTTTCGAATTGTCTTTAAGATTTATCAAATTTTTCGATAGAACATGTGATTGTACCATTCCCGACGTAATATTGTCACACATATTAATTGTTTCTTTTTTTGTTTCTTTTTGTTTTTTTTTTTTGTTTGTCTGTTCCTCAGTAAACGTAACATTTTTTTGCTCACACCATATTTTCTTCAAAAATTTTTATTCCTATGTAATTTTGTTGTCTAGTCAAGTCATCGTGGCACGTCGAATTGTAGAAAAATTTCATTTTTTATCGATAAAATGATTGCATTAATTTTAATTTTTCAATATTATGAGAGCACAAACGATCAAAATACGATATTATTTATTTATTTATTTATTTATTTATTTATTTATTTTTCTTTTTTGGTTTGTATGGGACATAATTATTACGCGCCATCTTATCACACACCGCGGCAATATTTTTTATTATTTTCATCTTTCATAACTTTAGCTTCGTCATTATAATGCATTTATTTTATCTTCCTCTCCCACTGGATTTTTCCCTTTTGCATCATTGTTTTATCCATCGTTTTTGCTTAATATTGCGAGAACGTAACGATATTTTTTTTTTTTTTTTTTTTATATTGCAAAGTTAAAAGATTCGAAACTACGCAAAAATTGATCACGTGTTTACTCACTTCAGAAATAAAAAAATATTTCGCTTATTAACGATCACAGGACCTCAGATTACCTCAAGCACACAGGACACACATCTAAAATCTTTCATGCACTCATGATTTGTGTTTACTTTTTATCCATTTATCACATTTACACATTGACGCGTATGCGCTTCATTCATAAAAAAAGTGTGCACACGTATTTACGCGGGAAAATTCAATATAATAACAGACACACTAAACTATTTCAATACTTTTTTTTTTCTTTTTTTTTTTTCTTTTTTTTTCTCCGTTTGTTCATTTTATACACTCACGCAAGTCATTATTTTTTTTCCTCCCCCATTCACAGCATTCAAAAATTACCGCGTAAACTATTCGCACACACACTCCCCTATTACATACAAACATTCACAACTCTCATTTATCATTTTTTTATTTTTTATTTATAATGGTTTTATTTATACTTTAAGCCTAAACTTCATAAATCCTATATTCAATTATTTATAATATTTATATATAATATATATTTATAATATTTTAGTATTTACTTTATTTATTTAATTAATTTTTTTTTTTTTTTTTTTTTCATCTTTCTCAATCTCTCTCTCTTCCTCTCGCTCTCTATTTCTTTCTCTCTAATCATCAATCTCTCCATTATGAAAAAAAAAGGAAAAAAAAAAAAAAAAAAAAAAAATCACTTTTTTTGTTCTTTTTTCTTAACATGCGCGTTTATCAGCATTTTTATTGTGTAGTGTTGTTTTATTTTATTTCATTTTTTAATTTAAAATCCCTTCATAATTCTATATTTTTTATTTGTTGTTTGTATTGTATATATAATATATATAATATAACTTGTTTGTAATAATTATATTTTGTTTGTTCATCTTACGTGCTAATAGTTCTTTTTGTGCCACGCCGATAGCACATCAGTTTTTTTTTCATTAATTATTAATTATTATTATTATTATTTTTATTTTCTTCTTCATTACAATCATCATCATAATTTCTGCACATTGGCATCAATATTATGTTGTATGTATAAATTTTTTTTCTTCTTCATCTTCGTATGTTTGTATATGCACATATTTGTTGCTGTTATTGTTTCATTTTGTTCACTATGTATAAGTGTATTGTTGTATTTATTATTTATAGAGTGTGTGGGTAACAAATGTATATGTGTTTGTTTATGGGAGTTTATTTTTACATTAGAAGTTTATATTCAGTCGATTGAACGTCTGTCAAAGATTTTGTCAAGTCGATCGGTGATGAATATTATTAAAAAAAAAAAAAAAAAAAAAAGAACCGTGTGAATTATATTATTTTTATAATCACGATTCGCGTACGTAAGTTCTTTTATTTGTCATTTTATTTATTATTATTATTATTATTATTATTATTTTATTATTATTGTGGTATTAAATTTTTCATTTTTTTTTTTTTTTTTTTTTTTTTTCACAATAAATTTTCATTTTGTATATTTAAAAGGTCATTATTCAGTGGTTTTTAATTTTATTTTTTTGTATTTTAGTGTATTTACTCTGACATTTTTGTCATTGTATTATTTGACTTTTGTAATTTTCGAGTTGACTAAACTTCAGATAATCATTCAACATCACAATATTGAGTGGCTCATGATTGATAATTGTGGGATGAGAATAATTCTGAATTTAATTAACTCTTGTAATAAGAATCGATAGTACCATCATTTAAATTATGATGGTACAATTCGAACCAGACATTGAATTTGTCATTTTTCTAATATTCGGGATAATTAATTGGTTATGGCACGTTTTCGGGTAATCGTGTGTTCATGATACTCGATTGAATTTCTTCCAATTTTATGAATCAAAAGTTGAAAGTTTTGCCATTTTATTGAAAAAATATTTAATTTTTTTTTTTCAAATTTGGCCGGTATAAGTATCGAGTACCAAGAACATTTGAACCGTACGGCGATGTTCGGGATTTAAACTTTAACATCCGGCTAAAGTTAATTATCATTCAAGCGATAGTCTTAGTTTTTTTTTAAAGATACATCTGATTAATTCGTGAATTTGAATAATTATTATTGCAAATCAGTGATTTTCAATATTAAACTTCATTTGTAAATCATGAAGATGAAGTCAATATGACGAGTATTAATAATTATTGAACGTATTTGTTCTACAGAATTATAGTTATTGGCAAAAGGCAATAATCGTAAAATTTTTTTATTGACGCAAATTCATACTGCTGAGACAACAAGTGATTTCGATGCTGACCCCTATTTTGGTGCAAGTTGAATCGATAACGTCGGGAGTGTGAGATTGATAACTTTATGTACTCTCACCGGCCGTCATGTCGTCGGCCTTCCGTTTGACGCCACGTTGATCGAGATGTTGACCAGTAACTGATGATATGAGTTGGTCACTCATTAACGTTGATTGTTGTTGCTGTTGTTGTTGATGTTGCTGCAACATTTGATGTTGATGTTGTTGTTGTAGCTGTTGCTGCTGCTGTAGTTGCATTTGATCACGATCAACCGGTAATGACATCTCGTTTGCCCAAGGGGTCCACTCGTCTCAGTAGTAACTGAACTTTCATGGTTGCTGATTGTTTTGTTGATTAACAACGTGCTGAAGGGTGAATCCCAATGCCCGTGGATCACCATGAAGCCTCAGTGCCTGCTCTAATCGTTGTTCCTGTAGTCGGAGCGCCTCCCCTGATGATGGAATGAGGCTTGCGGTTAGTCGAACGCGCTTGTTGGATTGCGCATCGTCGCCGTGGCTCCTCATCATCTGCTGCGACTTACCTAGGTCCGGGGAGAGACTGTCAGGTTGAGACAGTTGTTGATTCGCATGGTGGCTCGGCATACCTGACGTGCTACCCCCGTTGTGTTGACCCAGTTGATGCCGCATGTCGTTACCAACGGCCGAATTCGCCACCGCTACTGCAGCTTGCGATACCTATTTCATTGAAATCGATAAATTATCGAAATTTTCAGTTTAAATAATGTTTTATCATTCAAAATTTTATCACTATACCGCCATTCTTATTGCTGCTTCAGCTTGAGAACGTAATAATGCCTCGGCATGATGCATTCTAAGCGCTTGCTCCGAATTACCACTCTGAATGCTTTGTTGTTGTTGACCAGTTGAACCCTGAATGTTACCATTCATATCATTGTTGTTACCCATTCTTATGGCCACTGCTAATGATGCTACATCAACTGATGATAAATTTGGCGAACCCGAATTTTGTAATCCTGTAAATAAATATTTAACAATTAATTTTTTATTCAATCTCGCAACAATATATCTTTGAAATTTATTTGAATTATGACTAACCTGCGGCTTGAACGGCTGCTGCCATAACAGCCATTCGTTGTTGTGATTGCATTTCATCATGATATTGTTGGGCTGAAGTTGGTTGACTACCCACCCGTAATATCTCACTCAATTTGTTGTTGCTTGGTCCTGGTGATCCCATGTTGTTATTATTGTTATTGTTGTTGTTATTCAATAGACCAGTGCCTGCGCAAAAATCTGCTCTCATAAGTAACCGTCTTAATTTATGAAAATATAATAAATTATATTAATAGTATAAAGCCATCTAATGGCGTGTCACATCCCAACCCTTTCGTCTCAATATCCTGAACATTTATCGTTCATTTTTTTAATAATTTCAGAATATTTAATGTTAGAGAGTATATTGAAAAAAAGTTAATTAACAAAGTTGTTAATGTGTAAATTAATTAAAAAATTTATGATCTTGTATATCTTTTTTATTTTTCTTTTCATACGAGATAGGGGGCGTACCAGGTTCACTACCGGCTGATGATAGTCTTCCATTCCCGCTACTGCTGTCCGAATGGGCAGAAGGCGATGGGCACATTGGTAGTTGCGGCAAGTTTTGCGGTCCAGCCGATGGACTCGTCAATGAACCCAGTCCCATTCCTGAATAGCACACAGACAATGTCAAATAACATGGTCGTGTGTGTATGCGCGTTTTTGATCCGTAATTCAATAAAGAATTCTAAGATTCTAAGATTCTTTGAAATCGTTGCATTCGGGGACGGATTTCCAAAGAGATCTTTTTTTTTGTTTTTTTTTTTTAAATTTATTTATTTTTCTTTTCTTTTCAAACTATCAGTGGAACGGGATCGATAATAATAATTATTGAATATTTTATCTTACCTAAACTGGAACCAGGCACAAGTGCCCGTTCTTTTCTTTCAGCATTTGCTCGACTTAGGACGTACTGCGCGGCAAATTGATGCTTAGTATCCATTCTCAGATGTTCCATATGAGTCAGTAAACCTTGAATTAAATGACAAATTATTATTTTAAATATCAAAAAATTATTCAGTAAAATTATATGATATTCAATAAATTCTTTTGTAAACTCACCATCTTCATGGGTAAATACTGCTTGACATATAGAACATGGCCACATCCTGAGATTCGTGCTCAATTGACTAGTTTCAGGATGACAGGCAAGATGTTTTCTCAAACTACCCTCATTGACGTAGTGCTTCCCACAAACTGGACATGGATGATTGGCGGTCCTTCGCTTCGCTAGGTAAACCCCGACAACGGAGGTGGTGCAGTCAGCGGGGGGAACAATAGTGCGACACAATGTCGAGGTCAATGCCAAGCAGGATTAAGCACCCCAAATAGTACGAAGAAAAAAAGCCCAATACGGTATTTTCCAATACCGTGATAAACACATTCTCTCATACATTCACTCATATTCATATAAATTTTCAACATTTTTTCTACACACTTTATATTGTTTTTCAATTGTGAAGAAAAAAAAAAAATAAAAAAAAAAAATATCAGACACAAGTGTACAATTGAGAATAATCCTGAAGCACCAATTCAAGTTTATTAGTGAACAGCTTGAGTTAGTCTCCAAAAGTATCCTGAGATGCTATAAAAGAGTAAGACACGTATGCCCGCGCCAAAGCTAATCGGGAATATGTGAGATACTTATACACGGCGTATAAATTCATCATCTATATTACCCCTTCTTATCATATAAATATTTTGTCGAATCTCACATTGTCTCACATCCTCTTTTGAATGTGTTAATTGATTAAGTCAACAAGAGAGAGATAATAGAAAAAAAAAAAAAAAAAAAAAAAAAGTATCAAATTGTAAATTAAATGATTGAGTAGAGACAATGGGAGATTTTATCCATGACGAATAAATTTGTTATGGTTAATCGTGGATACTTACTGGCAACGCCCGATGCATTTGGATCCTTGTGGGTGATCTTCATATGCTCCATCAGAGCCTCGCCCCCTAGGAAGAGCTTGTGACAGATTGGACAGGTCGTGGCATTGGGGCCGCCGATGAGACCGGCGTGTTGCTGGAACACAACACGCTGTTGCAACTCCTTTTTTTGAATGTGGTTTTGTTCGGTCGATGGTTGATTCGGCCATGAAGAGGATTCGCCGCAAATTAGGAGCGACCAGTAGGATATCGCGAACACCGGAGGAGCCGACCCCGAGATAAACGAGCCCAGGAGCAATGTGTTTGGTACCAGAAGCGGCAGGACAGGCGGGCACACAACAGAATGATACCAAAAGTGTGAAAGTTAAGGCATCACCCAACCTCGTGTTTTAATTAATTTTTAATTTGTCTTTTTTTTTTTTTGCTATATATATATTTTTTTTTATATTTTACTGTTTAGACTAATTTATCTAATATGTTTTGAATTTATTTGCATTACTGTTTATTATCATTATAATCTATTATTATTATTATTATTATTAGTATTAACTGCCATTACCAATGAACTACGTCTTGCATATGGAATTTAATAAAGTGATTGTCATGATGAAGTGAGAAATCGTGAGGTTAGGATTATTGAAATGGGAGCGATGGGAAACGAAGCGAAGCCCAAGTAAAAGTGTAAGCGGTAAAAGAGGCCAGAGATTAAGATAGAGAGAAAGAAAGGGGGGGGGGGGGTAGAGCAAGAACGAGATGATGAAAATAAAAATAGGCGGTCAGTAATGAACCTTTGAGGACCTTCTCCAAGACCCTCCCGACTAGTGGGTGGTCTTTTCTCAGTTGGCACCGTATACGTTGGACGGCGAGCAACGTTGCCAGATTGTTATGTGTTTTGCCAATGGCTCGCGGGCCTATATGTGTATACTATATGTTATTTTATCAAGGAAATGTGGCGGGTCCCCGGTCAGATTGGAGATACGATAAAATCCATCTGGTTACCAAACAGTTGAATGCTATCACATTGATCGGCGCATTAATGTAAAATCGAATGTATTTTTTTTTTGTTTATTATTATTATTATTATTATTATTATTATTTTATTATTACTTTTTTTTTTTTCATCAAATAATTTTCTCATTTCATATACACACTATCTTTTCATTATTTAATATTGATATGTCATTGAAATTATATTGATTAACCTCTGGCCTTATTTTTTTTTTTTCCCATTTTTCATTTTTCATTTTTTTTCATTTTTTTTTATTTTTTTTATGTTTTTTTTTTGTGGACTTGCTGTATATGAGGAAATTATTATTTTGGGAATTCAATTTATTTCATTGGGGGGTTGAGAGAGAGGGGGGGGGGTGAATTTTGCAACTGATCATTGGATCTTATCATCAGTTGCAAAATTAATTAATTTATTAATTATGATAATATGTATAATCAATCATGCAAATCAGACGTCCATGTTATGTTACTATTCAAATATTTTACGATAACTTTGTTTTTTTTTTTTTTTTGTTTACTTTTTAAACATTTGATTCCACTATAATATTCAATCGTTATAGTAATTTTCGCAAATGTATATTTAATATTTACATAGTATATTGGGTCACACAAATTAAATGATTGATCATGATAAAATAGAAAATAAAATAATATACGTTGCAAAAATAAAATGATGAATATAAAGAATTCATATTGATCGAAATTTATTCTGAATTTTTGAATATTCAAAAGGTGAATGACCTATGAAAACGAGACCTCGTAACCTAAACTGAGCAACGGAAGCGTCACTAGTGTGGCGTGAAGAAAAAAAAAGAGAATAAACGCAAGAAAGAAAAAAAAAAAAAAAATTCAATAAACAAACGACTAAAAGATTCTGCAACGATGGAGAAAAAGCTAAAACCAGACTTGATGGCAATGACCCCAAACTTTTGGGGGTCTTGATGTTACCATTTTTTTTTTTTTTTTTTCTACTTTACCGCTAGCTTCATAATCTCTCTCATTTTTTCTTTCTCTCCTTCCCTGTCTCGTTCATCCTTCGTTTTTGCATTTTTCTCTACTTTTTTTTTTTTTTTTTTTTTTTTTTTTTTTTCGCATGCCAACGCTTCATTTTTATTCTATTTTTGTTTCTCTATCGGCTTCTTCATCTTGTTTTTCTTCTTTCGTTTTTATTTATTCATTTTTTTTTTATTCCTCCATCCAATCCCGGACCTAGGGTACGTAAGACCGAGTTGAGGCACGTTGAACGTGTGTGCCACGCTAAAGAAATCGAAGAAGAAGAAGAAGGAGGTGGTGGAGGTGGAGGGCAAGAGCGAGACAAACCGAATAAGACGGAGTGAGAGAGAAGTTGCCTACATGCAAGTTATTCTCGGAGGGAGACTGCGGTCCGAAGGTTCGACGCCCCGACCTGGCCCAACTGGAAAAAACCGGTTTCTTCACTCTGTTGTGCTTTTTTTTTTCTTCCCTTTTTTTTTTGCTTTTTGCATCTACGCTTTTTGCACTTAAACCAAATACTCTCAAACACAACGACTTCCACCACTTCTACCATCATCATCATCATCATCATCATCATCATCATCATCATCATCATCATCATTATCATCATCATTATCATCATCATTATCATCAGTATTCAGCAAACTCCATCTACACATAGGTCTCCAACATCGCATCTCTTTCTCTCGCGCATTTATTTTTTCTCATATTAACCAGCTTCTTCCTTCTATCTCAGCATGTGGTATCGCGCGTGGGCGCAATTTCTTGGCCAACTTTATGACTATCCGTGACCAGATTCATCACCTCAATACACTCGTCGCAATATCTTGTAGACTCAAAGTCTTGTGAAATATTTATCTTGATCAAAGAATCATCAATCGATTATTCACACGTGAAATTTTATCATTGCAACACTTGAACGTTGTCATTAACTTTTACTATACAAAATTTCAAATTATTTTCATAAGATTGACGACATGCTATACGTCAGATCATCATCAAAAATGTATATGTGCATATACACAAGATCGATATCTAGAATAGAACGAGCGCGTATCAACGCGCGTTTTATGTTTGCCGTCTTGTTTTTGCACTCGCTCTCTCTCTCTCTCTACTACCACCTCGTGGTACACACTCACCCCATTGTATAAGGGTTAATCGTTTTCCTGGTACGGTATAGTTGAGGCGTGCGTGTCTACGCTCAAATAATTTTCTGACCCCTCTTTTCCTTCACAGCGTTTCAACTTATGCGATCAACCTCCTTCACTTCACTATACGTTTTTTTACATACCTATATATATATATAAATTTTCAATATATACACGAGCTGATGCGTTTGCAAGACTTTAGGGAACATATAAGCCGTCCACAAGTCTTCAAAGTCCACAAGGATTTATGGCATCTGTATAGTTGAATGTGTGTGAAGAGGTTGAAGAATTGATGGAGGGTTAAAGATGACGATGAATGTATACAGAGAGGGTGATGGCAAAAGAGTGGGGTGTTTGGTTGACGTTGCAGCTATTCGTATATGTTATACATTGGTAAAGGGAGTGGTGTAAAAAGGAAGTGGGTGTGAGCGAAACGCGTGGCGATGCATAACGAACGTTTATACACGAATATTTTTTGATCTATTATAAACACTTATGAATGATCAGCCATTTTGTTCAATGTCAATAAAGAATATTCGTTCAATTATCTCTGTTAGAATATAAGATTTTTAATTATTAAAATTATTTTTTTACTATTGATATTTTTTTATTCTTTGTGATTGAATTTTTCGTTTTTATTTTTTATTTTTTTTTCTGTTGCAATTTCGATGATTGGTAAGAGTGAAATGATCCCCCCCCGTATTTAATGTTGAATTTCATTCTCCTGGATGGGTTTTTTTTTTTTTTTTTTCATATATTTTAAATGCTGGTTCATGAGTATTGCGATAAAAAAAAAAAAAAAAAAACGATGATGATGATAAATAAAAATGTGAATATATATTGCGTTTGGTTCCAGTGTGATTTGAGAAGGTAAACCACTGTCTGGGGTTTGATTGTGGGGACGCAATTGACGTAGCACGAGGGCCAGCAAGTCACCGTGTCGTTGTCACGCCCTTGTTGCAACGCGGACCCGAACGGAAATTAAGGTCGACCAAAGGCGCCCAAAGTCTCTGTGTATGCACGGTGCACTCTCGCTTTCGAAGATAAAGTACATGCTATATACCAACACATACAATAAATATCGAAAGGCGCGGGCCGAACATGCACTCATTGGAGCCAAGGCCACATGAGTGTACCAACTGAGTAATTTTTTATTTTTATTTTTCATTTTTTCGTTTGTTTTTTTCTTCAATTCTCCTCCATCTTCTTTTCCATCGGTAACTTTTTATTTCACATTTTTTTTTATGTATGAAAAAAAAAAAATATATATATATATAAATAAATAAAAATAACGTGGTTGCTGGTACTGAGCGTTGTTGCGCTTATTTTATTTTTATTTTATCTTTTTCTTCTCTTATTTAATTTTTTTTTTTTTTTTTCATCTCCATCTCCATCTTTTTCTTTTCTTTTCTTTTCTTTTTTTTTTAATTCGCCTCACTCGTTTCTTCTTCAACTCGGCCACAACTCTCTTTCTTTTCCTTCCTGCCGTGTGCACGGGCCCGTTCGCTATTGCACGAGGCCATGGCACTCAGACAACCTTCACGAATAAGATACTTGGCTTATTCGCTCACAGACTCTTTTCTCTCTACGTATATATATGCTTATGCTGTGTACTTTTATATACATAATTTTTTCTTCATTCTTTTTTATGTGCTCCCTTACTCTTTCTCTGGCTTGCCTTGCATCATTCCTCCATTTTTGAAGGAGACGAAACAAAATATATATATATATATAAAGTAATAATAATAAATAGTAATAATAAAAAAAAAAAAAAAAAAAACAAGGGGCATATATGAGTGTGGGGAAGACGCACTTCTTTGTTTGAGAATGAGATGTTTTCTTTTTCAATATAAAATTTAAAAAAAAAAAAAAAAGTAATACACTCCAAGGTTATATCTTATAAATATGTATTTGATAAATTTCCTCTCGTGTATATTTTTCTGATTGATTAATTGAGAAAATATTTGTCAATTAAATTAAATTATGAAATTAATTCAATGAGCATACACGTCATATATATATATATTTTTCTCTTTGTAATTTCAATCCTTTTGTCCCTAATAATTTGTCCGCCACTTTTATTCGCAATGATGTAAATAATTTCTCTCTTTCTCTCTCTTTTACTCTGTTTGAATAGAAGAAAAAAAAATTTTTTTTTTTTTTTTTTTTTCATTTATTTCCCCTACTCATTTTTTTTTCTTCTGGTTGTTTTAATAGTGACTAATCCAGGGTGGGTAACGCCTGTTAATCCAGTCGTAAAGAGGCGAGCGTGTTAGATGATCGTTAGTGCGAGATGAATAGCGATGAAGAAAGAAGAAAAAAAAAAAAAAAAAAAAAACATAGAAAGAATAATAATAAAAAAATTGATACTAAAAAGTGAACAAAAAAAGTAAAGTAAATGAAGAAAGAATTAGTAGCGTGCGGATATAATGAAGAAACGTGTGTCTGAGGGTCATTGGTGAATGGGTGATCATCATCAGTATTATACGGTGAAGTAAAAAAGTGGGATGAACATGGGGAGGAAAAAAAAAAAACAAAAAAAAAAAACAAGAGAGAGAAAGGGAATGTGGTACAACCGAGTTCTCCCCTTTCTACAACTTGTACCAATAAGAGAATCAAACCCCGAAAATTCACCCTTTCAAAAATATATGATTGTGCGTATGTGTGTTTAGTAATATTAACTGAGGAAATTTTTTTTTGTTTTTTTTTTTTCTGGGGTGACACGAGTCCAGGGGGTAGTTCAATAGAAAAAATCCCACCCCAAGTGAATTGACGGTAGAACGATTTCATTATCACCCCTATCCTCTACTTGTACGAGAAAAAAAAAAAAATTCTGTAGAAAGAAAAAAAAAAAAAAAAAAATCGTAGGGGTGGCTTGGAGTGTGAAAAAATTTGATTGGAAAAAAAATTATAAAGGGGGTGGAGTCATAAAAATCCGAATTTTTCCTTTTTGTTCATTTGTTTTTTGACCACGGAATAAAATGGCGGTTATTTATTTGTTTGTAAAAATTTTAATCAGTTCAATTTGATTATTTTATCAATTCAATTTATCGAATTGTATATTAATTATGTGTCTTATTGTTATTACTATACATATATTTTTTTCCATCTATTACAATATAAGATATTAATACGAATGAAATAAAATGAATTTTCAAATAAATATTTCAAAGTCACGAGACAAAATGAAAATAAAGTCCCTATCGCCTTCATCTTCTTTGCATGATATTCTCCCTCTCTTTTTTTATACTAAACTCTTTTTTTTTTTTTTTTTTTTTTTTTTTTTTCAGCAATGCCTTCATATATTTATCGTTTCTTTGTGTACATTCACATTATATATATGCAATTTATTTTAACGGTGCAACACTAGTGTACACACGAGTGTCACGCGCGAAAGGGTCGGCCCACTTTTCTATTTTAACGTTGCAAAAGAGACAAAGAGTGGTCCCTACTTTTGGAAGATTGCCAAATGTCAATGTTTTACCACGAATTTAAAGCGTAGAAATTCAAGAAAGAAAAAAAAAATAAATAATAATAATAATTATAATAATACTAAATAATAAAGTAAAAGATCAATTTCGATTATTTTTGTAAAAATTTTCAAATCAATAATAGTCACAGACTTAATTAAATGCAAAAGCAAGAAAAAAAAATATATAATGAATAATATGCATTGACCTCTTTTATTTATTTATTATGATTGTTATTATTATTATTATTTATTTATTTTTTTTCATAATAAGTTTGGAAAAGTATAAAAATTATATATGTGTATTAAACCAAAGGAGAGGTGGGAATAAATCTGAAAAACTATAAAAGGAAAGAAGCAACAGTGAGAATAAGAGGAAGTAACGAGAGGCAAAGAGAGAGAGAGAGAGAGAGAGTGTGATAGAGAAAGAGGGAGTTGACAATGTGGAATGATGAAGTGAAAAAATTAGAGTAAGAGAGAAATGAAAATAAATCCGGTGTCTAACGAGTTTTTACCAAGAGCAGAAGTATTTGGTGTGAGGCAATTAAGAATGAGAGTATGAGATTTTTTTTTTCGCTAAAGCAGAATAAGTCAAGAGATTTCAGTAGATGGAAATGGAAAAAAAAAAAAGAAAAAAAAAATTAGTGAACAAGAGAGTGAGAGTGAATGTAGGGGAAATATGTCCGGGATGTAAAAAAGAAAGCCGAAACGAAATAAAAAAAAGCAAAAAAAAAAAGAAAAAAAGGGGTTAGTTGTATCGTGTTGCACGGCATTTAAAACCCTCAACTACACTATTACTTCCACCACCGTCATTGCACTACTACTTCTGCCATTATCATTACCAATTTATACACGTCACACGCGTAAAACTCTTTATAAAGTGGTATATATGTAAAGGATATAATGATAAATACAATCGTTTCAAAATCGAATTTAACTGAAAGTCCCCATTTCAACGTCTCCCCTGGCGCACGACTGGACAAGACATCTGAAGAATTGATTTTTGCCAATCACGGAGAATATTTTTGCACGGATTCATTATAATATTCTATTCATTCTGCCAGTTCACCCCCTCTTCTCCTTATAAATACATCGTTCTGATCTTTTATAAACCTTTCTTGTCCATTATTATCTCCCTCTATTTTATGTCTAAATGTAACGGGTATATAATGACACAGTGACATGCTACATAAAACTTGAAGAATCAAAAAAAAAAAAGAAAAAATAAGAAAAGAAATAAAAATTATATCTGTGTAAAAAATTTATCTCACTACTTTATTTCTCAATAATATAATGAATAAAAAAAAAAAATTTTTTTTATATCACATTATTTTATCTTATTGCACATAATTTTTTTGTTTTTTTGTTTTTAAAATTTTAAATTGCTGATGGGGATGAAAATAAGGAAAACAATTTCATAAAATCTACGCTCAGGGTGAAAATTCGATTAGCCAAGAAGAAGATGGACTTTACTCGTCCAGTTTTCCTTTTACTTTCTTTCATTTTTATTTTATTATCTTTCTACTTTTTTTTTTTTTTTTTTTTTTTTTTCATCGTTATTTTATTTCTACGCTACTCGCCGCACTCAGTATACAAAAAAGAACAAGATCTTGTTGAGATAGAACGATAGATAGATAGATAGAGAAAAAAAGAGATGGGGTAGAGTTTAAAGGTTGTAGGACAGGGTGAATAGTTCTAAGAGGGGGTGGTTGGCATGAGAAAGGTGAAAAAGCATCGTATTCTTTGCTTATATAAATGCATAGATATATAGAATATATAGTATATATATATATATATATACGTATGTATGTATATAAAATACTATATTTTCTCTCTTTTGCTTCGTTCTGCTTTACTCCAAGCGTTTTAATTACACTTACAGCTCCGGACGGACCAGTTACCTCGTGAGTGGCGATACTTTATTTTCCATGGGTATACACATCCAACGAACAGATTTATTTTTGTACCCTTCCGCGCGACACTATAACTATAGTATTAAAACAACAAAGATAGGGTTGTGTATTGCTATTTACGCGTAAATATTTACTGAAAAAATTAACCCGACACGATAAATACAGAACATTGTAAAATAAATGTGCATTTAATTTTCATTTAATTTCCCTTGTAACATTTAATTATATTCCTACCAATAAATTATTTTTTTCTTTTTTTCTTTCATTTTTTTGCAGTAAAATGAACATAAATAAAAGTATAAATAATTTCATATATTATATATATATGTACACCAATGAAAACAAAAAAAAATATTATCAATCATTTCTTATTGAATGATTTTTGAAATAATTTACATAATAATCAAATGTTTGTGGGATAATGAATGATGAGTAAAAGTAAATTTGGCAGATGTCTTCCCACGTTTTTTTCTCTTTTCTTCTCTTCAACGTCTTCTTTATTAATTTTTTTATCATACACGTCTGGACATGTGTTTGATGTGCACATTAAAGGGTTGTAAATAAATGATCGTGAAGTGAGACAGATAAATTTGAAGTTGAACGAGTGAGTGAGAAGTTAATAAAGGAAAAATGAAATTCAGTTGGGCTTGTATATATGTATACATATATATACATACAGAAATCTTCGGTCAACAAAAAAAAAAAAAAAGGAAAGGGAACCAAACAAAAAACAAAAAAAAAATGCCCCGCATGAGATGGATAGATGGGATCGTGCCTGTACACGAGTGAGATTCCCGCGTTGCATATTACCAGTAAGTCTCTACTGAACACGCATTTGTACGAGGGGTGAATTTGATTAAAGGGCCCGAAGGCATCGCTCTCTTCTTGAATCTCAGCTTTCTCTTAGAGAAATAAAAAAATTCTTTTCTTTCTCCTTTTTCTTCTCTTCTTTCTTCTCCTATACATTTGATTATTTCGAGTTTTTTTTTTTTTTTTTTTTTTTTTTTCCGTAGCTTCTTACTCTTCATATTTACATTCCCTTTTGTATACGTATATATATATATATGTATATATTTCACACACTCCACGTGGCATCTAATGACAATACCTTGTGAGATTATCCCACGATCAATACACACATACGTGATATATATATAGAGATTCTATAATTAATTCGTTGAATTTTTTTTTGTTCTTCATATATGTATAATATTAAAATTCCTGTGGTTCTTTTTTTTTTTTTCTTTCTTTTTTGTATGTTGTAGGGTAATTTTCATTGGGGTTGAAACTATATCGTGTGAAATATTCGAACGGATAAATAAGAAGAATAAGAAAGAGGTGTGAGAAAATAATACCACGGGTGAGTGTATAATAATTTTATAAATTGATTTTCTTGGAATGTTCGAGGGTGGTTATTACGATTGTCTATCTGGTGTATTTGAATTGGTATAAAAGTACAATTTCACCCCTATCTAGAAGAATATTTTCTATCACTGTCTATTTTTTTAGAATAGCCGTACAGAGAGTGAGAGAGAGAACAAGAAAAATATGGTAGGGTGTGATTATACGTTGAGATTAATTTTGAATATAAAAATGAAATACACACATGAATGTAGCGAGGGAGTTTTTATTCTATTTCAAAATTAGTGCGATACCGATAAGCATTAAATTAGCAATGATAATAATAAATAAAAACTAAAATTATTCAATAATAAAAGCGTGACCCAACACCATACGATTGTGAATAAAAAAAAAAATAAAAAAAATGTCATTTTTTTTTTGTCTGTTGTTTCAAATCAATTCAATTGTAAATGACTAAATGTGAAAATTATCACGTAAATAATATAGTGGAGGATATAATCGAAATATTGGTGATTAGTAAAGGCCAGAAATAGAAAAGTGAGTAAATTTATCATCGAGTTTGCTCAAAATCCCAAAAATTTCCGAGATAAAATGTAATAATAATAATTGTATAATTATTTTATTATTATTTCATTTATTTCGTTATTTTGGTCCGGTGTTTGAATACGCATGATTTATTTATTTTTTTTTTTTCATTTATATACTTTTTTAATTTTGAAATTGGATTGAATAAGATATATTTTGTATGGATGACCGGAACGGACGTCGGATTTTTCTTTTGCTATACATACATGACTGACCTTCGCTGTATGAGTACGGAGGCTGGACTCTGTTGCAAAACCTTTGCCACATATGCTGCATTGGAATGGCCGATTTTTCGCACGTTCCACTTGTGCATCGTGATTTCTCAAGTGTTGTTGTAAATTTGACAGTTGAATAAATGCCCGTCCACAATTTTCTAAATGACATTTGTACGGTCGTTCACCTAAAAATCAATAATTTTATTTAATAAAAAAATAAATACAATGAATAATAATTAAATTTATTATAAAAATACAAATGTCTAAATAAAATATTTTATTTAATTCTATATATAAAAAATATTTTTCATCTACTATCAAATAATTTCATAAATATGTAAAGAAAAACAGAGAAAAAATTTTTTTTTTTAAAAAACAATTTTTTTTGTTTTTTTTCTGTTCAACCTCATTTCATCGTGCTCATTCTACATCTAACCTCATCTTTTATTTAACTTTTTCCCACCCTCAGTTCATCACCATCCTCCTCCCCTTCTCTCCTCCCCCTTTTTCTTGGCCGATTAATCGAAGAATCTCAGCGCCCCCAGAGTGCAATAAAATCCGGCTGCATTGAAGCCGGACGGATAGATAACTTTCATTCACTTTATACTTAAATTCATATAAAAATAAATGCAAAAAATATGGAAAAAAAAAAAAAAAAAAAAAAAACAAGAATTGAGTATAAAAAAAATTTACAGAAGAGATATCGAATATCTTTCAACTGAATTTTTTTTTTTTCTTCTTTCAATCTCTTTCCTGTTTGTATATTACGCTTACTTTTATATTACACGAGTAAAACTAGGACTCACAGAGTGTCGGGGGAAAAAAAGGGGGGATGAGGTAAAAGGTGGATTGAGGGTGAAAGAATGAAGGAATGGAGGGTTGTTATTAGAGTCCGTTATTAGAGATCGATTGGCCCGAAGCGATTCGATTCAACGTAGAAGTTAAGTCAAAGTATGAGGGTGAGAAAGAATGAGTGAACAACACCCGTCTCTTACTTTGTTCACTACCCTTAAAATCCACCTTGCCTATTATTTTATGAATTAAAAATTTTTCTATTTCCCATATAATAATAATAAACATGAAACATCGTGTTTATTTTTTGTTTTGAGCAACATTTTTATTACTATCATTTTTAGGTTTGAAAAATAGAATAAATTTATAATGAAGTTAAATTTAATATGAAATTTTTTTTTCGAATTCTTACATGTAAAAAATACCCAAGAAATCAATCAATTGTGTGTTTCGATGAGAATCGTATGCATAAAACACATGAAGATTTTCGAGAAATCACTCAGCAATTTATCTTCTTGTATTATAATAATTTTTTAAAAATATATATACATATGTATATAATGGGAAGGTTATTTTATATTAATATATGCACTCTCACTTTTGGATCGTCCCATGCAATTGAATGTATACCGTATGTTTTCTTTCCCAGTTGCAATTAAAATCAAATTAATATGCAACTATTGTACGTATATATAAGTTTATAATGTATTTTCTTATTTTACAGTTATAGTTAAATTGTATCCCCTACTTTATTGAGTTTCATTAAAAAATTAATCGACGCTGAGGTATTTTTATATCATGTAGGGTAAATATAATTATCGACGTTAGTTAATATTTATCAACTTAAATATATATATGAAAATTTTTTTTTTTTTTTTAATTTAAATTGTGGTTATGTATTGGACAGGTTAAAAATAGTGTGCAAAATTTCCATTTAATCACTTCCGCCTGGAGATGATAATTGAGAATGACGTAAAAAGAATGAGAATTATTGAATTTAAAATCTTGCGTGTCGACCGGAAGAATAAAGTATATGCAATAGATAAGGGGATGGCTGTTGAAGGCAATGGAGAAAAAGGGAAAAGAATCACGAGGCATAAAAGTGCTCGTACAAAACTACAAGAAAAGAGGGTTGGACTTTTATCCAAAAGAACATACATAAAATTATGATCTTTTGTCTTTAATCGATGAGCGTAGAAAAAGAAAATTATAAATGAAAAATGGAATGAGAAAAAAAAAAAAAAGTTTACATTTTTCCTCGTTAATTGAAATAATTTTTATGAATAAATTATACACGAATTGTACATCAATTCAATTTTGAATATTAAAAAATAACCGATAAACAATTTTATAATAAAATATTCAAACGCATAAAATAATTTTGTCATTAATTTTTTTCTTTTTTATTTATAATGAATTTAAACTGGAGTATAAAATTAAATGTATAATAAATAAAACTCAATAAATTGTCAAATACACATATGCATATAAAATAATAAAAAAATAATAAAAAAAATTTATAAATATAAATATATATACATAATTTTACAATCTCGTCTATTCGCTCATCAAAATCTCCACTATGTGATAAAAATAACAAAAAAAAAAAAAAAAAAAAAAACTTGCATGTAGTAAAAAAGAAAAACAACGAAATGGAAAAAAGAAAAATAAACGTATACGATACCTGTCCCGCATTTGCGCGACGGGCAAAAATGGGTGCGCCACGTGGACATGGTTGGTCATATATTTCCCCACCCCATACTCTTGCACATTTATATACACACCAATACATATCCCAACGCCTATATATATACATATATAACACGTGAACGGGTATGAAAGCATGCGAAAAAAAAAAAAAAAAGTACCTGAGTACGATAGTGAGGTAGGGGTGGTTTGGGGGTTGCACATACTCCTGCGCGATGGGACACTGGTCGCTTCCTATCACAGCTACATACAAGCAAATACACACACACACACTGGTATCTTCCCTCTATCACTTCTCTTACTCTCCATCTATCTCTCTTTTGCTCTACACCAAACCCCTTCTACACCACCAACGCCGACCACCCCAGTCAGACGCTTACCCACTACACGTCCATGCCAGAAAATTAATGTCCCCTGCAATCCATGTATAATGCATTCGCGTTTCGTTCGTACGAACAAATGAACGCACTAGAAAATTTACGTTCCCGTTATATTCCCGCCCCACCACAAACTTCGTCCCAGCAGAGTCACTCTTTGTTTCTCTCTCACTTGCAGTTTACAGTGCACAACCCCTTTTGCACACATGACCCGGCGTCATCAAAATTCCGGTTGAAAATCATTAAATTGCACGCACTCACATGCAAACTCCCGGCGTCATCCAAAATCCACCCTTCCCACCCACACACACACACACACACACACGAGTTGGCTGTTGTCGTGCACTCAAAACTCATTCCCCGCTTGTACTCGATACATTTCGACCTACGTCGGTGCATCTACAAAGCGCGTTCATACTTGAAATCTATGGTGTCCACCTCACTATTTCTATATGCATATATATATTTTCATATGTATCTATATAAATATCATTTCTACCCAATTGTATTATTTGCATTGGACATATATGTGTAAATATAACGATACACTGTGTGTATTTTGATATTTATTTAAAAATCACAATATATATCTAGAGGGGTTGAAAATAATGGAATAAAATGATGATTTGTGAGGCGAATAAATTCCACGATGATTAAATTTTAAGAGAATTTTATTATATAGTATCATGAAAAAATTAATAAATCAAATATAAACCCGTGATATTTACTATTATTCACTTGAAAAGTGAGTAGATAAAAAATAAAAATATGAAACAAAAAAAAAATGAAAAAAAAATACGTCGCTTCACTTGATGACGTTGATTGTTGATTAAAAATAACTCGACATATCCATCAAAAATAATGAAGTTTTTGTTTTACAAATAAGCTATTAATAATAAAAAATAAAATAAAATAAAATGAAAAAAAATTAAGAAAAAAAAAACAGAAAATAGAACGAAAAAACTGGTTTCACCTGCATGGCTTGCCATACAGGCAACAGGGTGGAAACTACACGTCAACTAGAAGGGGTTGATGCGTATTAAACGAGTTGGAATTTTACGCTCTAAACCAGTTTTAAAGTTACCATTGAAATAAAATCAAATACAATGTATTCCATGGGATGGAAAAATAAAAAAAAATAAAAATAAAAAATTATGACAGGCAACCAGACTAAGTGAATAATTGATATTTTTATTATTATTATTATTTTCGGAAGTGAAACGTGAGTAAAAATTTGGAAATTGAGTTATAAACGTAACTATACACGTTCCTATAAAGTAAATACGAAAAAATAATGGATTTAACATTTTTTTTTGTCTTTTTTTTTTTTTTTTTTTTTTGGGGATAAAAGAAGAGAGGGTGAGTGATATGAATAAGCAGTGAATAATATACAGATACATATGTTTTTTTTTCTTTCAAAATCAATTAGATAATAAAATTAACGGATTTTATATGGCATTTAGAATAATTACGTGTAAATTTTTATGGACTTTTAGAGTTGAGGTGAATGACCTGAAACGATGGGGGATTGTGCGAGGTTAGTGTTGTTGTGGAGGTTACATTATACAACGTATATAGATACGCGTGTAGTTAGTGCAGTAAGGGCGTTTAGTGAGCTTTGCAAAGATAATTGGATCCTTCGACTATATGAATTCATTGAAAGTTGATAAAACTTTTTAGTTTTACATGGAAAAATCATTAATAATAAAATTCACAGATATAAAATGAATAAATTTGTATAATATTAAAAAAAAAAAAAAAAAAATCAGAAAATTCATAATACTATTTATATAAAAATAAATATTTTCTAATTTTTCATTAACTGAAAATAAAATCATTTTTTCATCATCAATTAGAAATAATCAAATAAAACAAAAAAAAAAATAAAATTTATAAATAATAAATATCTATTAAATAAATATGTAATTCCAAAATACGGAAATTATATCATTATCAATATTAAAATTTACATAACTGAAAATGTATTTTCAGATTTATCATAATCATGAAAATTACAGGGGCTTTTAGTCAATATTATATAGCATCAAACATTTGATTATAAAACATTGTGTATTCAAGTATATTGTTAGTGAGCATTTAATTATTTCCTATTTTTCTGTCTTTCTCTCACTGTCCTGCAACCCCCTCAGGTTTTGTGGCTTTATTCTTTCTCTCTCCTGTATATTTTTTTTCCTCTTTTCGTAAATTGCATTCTCTCACTTGCTAACTCTGTGGACGAACGATGCGGCAAAGCGATTCACGCATGCATGAAAATCATTAAAATAAAATGGCCGATAACAAATGACTGTTGAAAAGAGGGGCGCCCTATACAGCATAGTGGCAATACTAGTCGGCCATCTTGGTTCACGTGATCGTCATCCGGGCAACCACGACCACGCCACGCCCCTTTAATGATTTCTACCCCCTGGCGAACACATATGTACGCGCTAAATTTCGTGGGTGTATATGTGCGTTGTTTCGGACACTGGACGATCAAGTTGCGCTGTGGCATTTCACTATATATATATTCACAAATGCACGTGTAATATGTGCGGGGTTGAGTGGTATAGAGGCGGGGGTACAGTCATCATCAGTAGTTTGTATGGATGTCGAATATTCCCCGGATATTTTGGGTACAGACGATGCAAAATCACCAGCGAGACACACCCAAGAATTCGAGAATTTGTATTGGAACATTCATGAATTTCAATGATTTACTACTTTTTACTTGTTAAATTTCAGATTAAATTATTGGCAGGACAAAAATAACTTCATTAATAATTGAGTATATCGAGGGAACGACGGAGGGTCAGTAAAAGTATCTTTGGTTTGAAATTATTTATATCAATTACGTATACATATTAAATAAATAATATCGATAAATTTATGGTAACGTGAATTTAATTGTAATAAATCTATGAATTTTTTTTTTTTTGGGATCAATGAACTCCAAATAATTATACACACTATATAAGAGAGTTAATAAAAATGAGGCGATTGAACTTTCAGGACGATAGATTGAAACGGTTATAAAGACGCGCGGGTGTATGTAAAACACGTTACACAAGCATATGGCATGATGTATCATAACTACATGTACTTTAATCTAAGTTTATTCTCCTTCACCTGCCGCGTGCCCTGAGTCTTTTTTTTTTTGTTTTGTTTTGTTTTTTTTTTTTTTTTTTCGATACCTTCGCTTCGCCCACGCGCGGCGGGCCCCAAAAAACCCATGTGAGGTCATCGAACCAACTGAAAAAGTGCGTTAGGGTGTACTCGTGTGTATCCTATAACCCTTTTTTTTTTCTTTTATTTTTTTTATACTTTTTTATTATCAATATTTTATACCTTTTCATCGTTTAAATTATTTCCTTTCTCAACCCCAAAGGCCAATGAACTTTAATTAACTTTTTTTTTATTTTTTATTTTTTTTTATTATTATAGACAAAATATTTTCAAATAATATCCAAATTATATTAATTCGGACTACGATTCGTATATTATTATCAATTTGTAATGATTCATTTTATGAATAATTTAATTAATATTCGAAATATTTAATGGTAATGTGAAAGATAGAAAAAAAAAAAAAAAAACAACAACATTAATTCAGATACGTAATTTTGCTAATTATTATTATGACTCAAATATCTCAATGATTAATGGAGCTGTGTGAAATAGAAAATAAAAATGAATAAATAAATAAAATAAAAGAATCCGAATCCTCTTGAAATTTTCTAACAAACTCGTTAACGGACTATCCATCGGATTATTTTTTATTCCCGCGGTTCTAAGCGGACGCTTGTAATTTATTCTCAATCCCTTGATGAGTTCCATTGTAACATTACCCATCCAATGCACTGTGTCTCTCTACTTCTATTCTTTAGTTATAAAGAGGAATGGGAAACAAAGTAAAAAATGAACACGAAACGATGAAGAAGTAGAATTTGCAAGATATATATACATATAAAAAAAAAAAAAAAAAAACAAGAAAAAATTTATTATATAAAAAAAAGTACAACTTGATGATGGCAAAAAAAAAAAAGTATTGGAGAGGGTAAATTGAGAGGGAGGGGTAGAGAGTATTCAGTAAAACACACTGAACGGGTATTACATATAAAAATAAAATTTAAAAAAAAAAAATGAACTGTGTGGCAGGAAGGAGTGAGGATCTTCCCACTTCCCATGATGATGTGGGGCCGCCCTAACGATATTGTTGGGGCAACATCGCAACTGAGAACCGTATAACGATCGTTGTTGAGGGCGTTAAAATAATGAAAAATAAAAAATAAAAATAAAAAAAAAAAATAAATAAATTGTGTGTACAACGACCGTAAATTCACGCATACATTTATACACGTACACATTGGAAAGGGGTTAGTCCTCAAAACTAACATCAGAAAATATAACTCTGTTTATTTCTTTCCGCTTCTTTCTCTTTTCCTACCACATTTTTTTTTTTCTTTCCTACCACCCCTCTGTGTTACTGCCGTTTTTTTTTAACCCCTTTACTAATAACAATGTCATCAAGTTTTTAACTCGACAACTCGACGACCACCCTATCGCTCTCTTGGGTCTACAACTCTTACCACTTAACAGTGGCATTTCGTTTCGTTTTGCATTTTTCTCTTTTTTTTTTTTTTTTTTCGTTTTTTTCCCATCTACACTTTTTCTCATTCCCCATAAGAAGCCCAAGAATATACACGATCGTTCCTCAAAAAAAAAAAAAAAAAAAGCTCTTGGGTCATTAGGCAGAGAGAGCTCGCGTTCCAGACTACTCTTTCTCATTCTTCTCCTGTTCCTTCTTCACTAAAGGGGTAAAAATTAATGTCTCAGAATGAATGTCCTTGGGTTAGGCGATGATGGGCAAGAAATCGTTGGTAGTGATAGCCCAACAACGAGAAAAAAAAAACAAAAAAAAAAAAAAAAAAGAAACGACAAATATATTAAACATCACTTGTTTTACATATTTTTATCAAAAATTTACTCGTGATATTTTATAAATTGAAATAAAAAATCAATATATGATAATTAATCAAAATATATTATCAATGTTTATCTTTACTCGCGTGTTTATATATGTGAAAAAAAAAATTAAAAACAAAAAACTTCTATATATTACATGTATATAAATTATTTGTGACGCTTCTTAGAGTTGTAGACAGACCTTTTGGGTCATGTGTACGTAGGTAGAGCGTAACGTAACACATAACTGCGTCTAAAGTTATAAGTGCACCAACTATCCAACGTATATACATTTAATATATACAAATATATACATTAACATATACACAATTTAGTATAGGTTATAATACAGAACCGCTGCTTCTCCCCATGCATATGTGCCGTATGGCGTCTCTTAAAAACTCCCACACACATTTGATCTATCTCGTGTATAACAGAACACTGTGTGTATTTCACGTGTCTTTGTCGACATTTTATTTTTCATTAGTCTCTCTTTCTCTTACAATTTTTTTTTTTTTTTTTTTTTTTTTTCCTATCATTTTCCTCTTTAGATATTTTATATACACAATCATCGTAGCTTGTACACTAAATAAACCTCTCTCGTCTCTCACCTTCTCTCATTGCTCTCTCGTCCTCGTTGTAGAAAGTTACTAGATGGAAATCTATATCTTATTTTATAGCTCAAGCCTACAGACAGATATATATATATATGTGTGTGTGTGTGTGTTATGGTCGGATTGGTTCGCGATAAAAGACGACAACGACCCCCCACTTTGTGTATTAAATCATCAGTGAAAGATGTGAAACAAATCTTGTATATTACTATACACACACTTCATCTATTTTCTTTATTCATTAATATATTTCAAAAATAATTATTTTTTCTTCAGTGTTATATATTATTTATTTATATATTTTTTTTTTGTTTTTTGTTTTTGTTTATTTGTGTATATAAACTTGAAATTATTTCAAAGTATAAATAAAATTTTTTTTATTACAATTTATTATTCTATTTGATATTTAATATTGATAAATAATATTTAATTCATTAATTAATACATTGATTTAATTATGAGATTGTAGAGGAAATGTGAATTTCAATATTGATATGAATTAAATTTTATCATTAATTGATTTATAATTGAAAATTTTGAAATGTAAATTAAACGTGAAAATAAGAGAAAAAAAAAAAAAAAGAAACAATTGGGGTTTTATTATTATTGATATGATTGAAGCTCGTGGGTTTTGTTACAGTTTTAAAAACCACTTTTCCTAAGTAGATCGATTAACATATCAGATTGTTAGTAATGAGAGCTAAATATATATATGTATATATTGGTAACCTACTGACCGGTTCTTTCACGCTGTTAAAACTCGGCCACCGATGAGGTCTAGCACCGAAAGAACATCTTACATGCGCGTTATTGTGTCTATCACACAAATAAATGAATAAAGTGATATAAACAATGCGAGAGAGAGAGAGAGAGAGGAAGAAAAAGAACAAAAGTTAGAAAAAAAAAAAAATATTAAATGAATAGCAAAAATGAATCTTATTTCTCATATGAAACAAAGATTAGAAAGTCGTTCACAGTATGTGAATATATAAAATCGGTCAATATAATATATTATTTTGTTCTAAAAATCTATATAAAATACAATATCATTCATTTCAATACACACATCAATACGAAAAAACATAAATAATTCAATGAAAAAAGAAAAAACAAAAAAATAATAATAATAAATACTTCAAAGTAAATGAATAAATAGGGTAAAGTATAAAAAACTGGGAAAAAAAAAAAACGAAAGGGGGAGAAGGAGAACGAAGGAAAAATCAAATCTCATCAAAGAAAAATTAAAAAAAAAAAAAAAAAAACAAGTTGAGAGACAAAGGCTTGGAATATATAAATGTATTTTTTTTTTTTTCACTGAGAAAAATATTGTCGAGCCTCTTTTTTTTTTTTTCTTTTCGTCCACGTCTTTCAGAGCTTTAAAAATGGAAGGAGATAAAAGGGTTGAGAAAGTAAGTCAGTAATACTACGAGAGCCAAAGGGGATTTAAATTTGAAAAATATATAATCCAATTCCTGTAAATAAATAAATAAATAAATAAATAAATAAATATAAAATAAATAAAAAACATAAAAAATTTTCTTGTGTAAATATAGAATATGAATTATGTAAAATGTGTGTTTGTTTTTGTTGAATGAATGTTAAAATTAATTGATATAATAGTGTTTATGGATACACTTATATCGTATTATTGTCGCTCCAGTATTTCTAGTTGTTGTTGTGGCCGCAAAATGGTCACGTGAACATTGGTAGGCTCATAAAGAGGAGAATAAATTGCAGGTGTCGGAGAAATAATGACAGACCTCCGGCGGAGATTAATATCATGCAAGTGAGACTTAAACTCTCTCAACATATTATTCCTGCTCCTTCTCCATCACTACCCATTGCCCACCACTACCACCGATCCATCGTGGGGCAATTCTCTCAACGTTATTTCATGTTGCGACCCGTAAAAGGAATTCCGGACATCCATTAATTTCAAATTTCACATAAACAAAAAAAAAAAAAAAGAAAAAAAATATTCCCGATTATTTAATGAATTCAAATATGAACCTTGACCTTTGTATATAATTAACAAATGATAATTTGAATAATTCATTTGCAATTTTTATTTTATTTCATTTTATTTCATTTATTTATTTATTTATTCATTTTAATGAATATATAAAAATATTAAATAATAAAAAAAAATTGATTGTAATGAAATATTCCTATTCTCGTTATATTTATTTTATTTTATATTAATTATATCTAGATAATACGGAAGAAATATGTCGAGGTATTTAAAAGTAGTGCGAATGATATCCTACAGTTTGTTTTATATATCAGTTAACGTGATAAGATAAAATATAACTTCAGTGTGTGGATAGTGCACGAGAAAAAAAAAAAAAAAAAAATACAAATAATAATTATAAAAAAAAAAAAAATTATAATAATAATAAGAATACACCTCATGGTAACAACCACGATAAATTAATAAATTATTAATAATTATATTGGATAAAAAAAAATTATATATACATATATATATATTTATATATATTTTATTATTATTTTTTTTTTTTTTTTGTTCGATTAATTATAGGAATGATAGTGAATTTACAAGTAGAGGAGAATGAACATTTCAAAGTGAAATAGTAGAGCATGTGTATCATTTCATTTGACCCCTATTCGTACATACGTTTTTGTTATTAAAATTTAATTAATAGTTGGGGAAAAAGAAAAAAAATTATTAGAAAAAAAAAAAAAAAAAAAAAAAAAAAATCGGATAATCACATACTCGAAGAATATTATAGATAACTGTATACATATATATATATGTTCGTGGGTACTGTATTAATTTTTTATACCATTGTTTCGTCCCACACACAAACATACTTGCAATACATTTGCGTGTGCACATGTTGATATTGGTGTGTGGGTGTATACATCTATAGGTATATGTGTATATACGTATGTATATATATATGTGTGTGTGTGTGTGTGTGTGTGTTTGTGTGGGCTAATTGAATTTATGAATCGCTTCCGGGGTTTGTGGAACACCAATTAAATGCCCTTTCTCCACCGCAAAGGGACAAATATACTAAAGAAATATTGTTGAATAAAAATTGTAGAGGATTATCAGTAACTAGATAAACAATAAAAAAAATTGAAACAAAAAAAAAAAAAAAAACAGTTGATGGGATACTAAACGAAAAACTGTACAATCAAGAAAAAAATAAGTATAAAAATACATGAATGAAAGAAAAAAACGAAACAACAACGAAAACAGAACAAAAATCATAAAATCGAATTCCAATCAAAGGAAAAGAAAAAAAAAAAAAAAAAAAAAAAAATATCGTAATATAATAAAAAAAACTAATATTGTCCACCCAAAATATTTAATTCATTCATACAGGAAGTGAGGTTAGGAGTGAGTAATAATTACTTTTTTTTGTTGCTTCAACCACCAGTTGTGGAAACAATTGGGCCACGCGAGCCCTATCATCAGCCGCTAATTCCTCGCTCTTATTCCTCGTTCGAAGGGAGTTGCGCAATGGCCAAGAAGCAGGGGGGGCGCTCTGAAAGACTAAAAATGTGGTGATCAGGACCGGGGGTTGTTTTTTTCGTTTGAATTAAAAAAGAGAAAAAATGTGTTTTCTTTTTATTTATCTTTTTTTTTTTTTTTTTTTTTTTTTCTTTTAAAGAGAGAAAAAAGAAATTTTTCACTTTTTTTTTTTTTTTTTTTTTTTTTTTTTTTTTTTTTTTCAAATACAGAATGAGCCAGGGGGTGAAACGGAGAAAGAATGAACGTAGGCGTATGTGTGCCTATTGCACGGTGCATTAACCTCGCGGGTCCCTATTCAAATTAACCCTTACGGAAGGAGGTAAAAGAATAAAAAAAATCCAACGCATGAGAGGGTTTAAAAGTATAGTGAGACTGAATGTGAGGGAGAGAGCGAGGGATAAAAAGAGAACGGGATGAAATTAGAATAGAAAAACATATATACATACAAATACACATTTACATACACCCACATATATACATATTTACAATGACTAGATTAATTTTTCATCTGACCATACGGTCATACGGTCTGCCTCATCAGCTGTTTTATATAACTCATTGCAGTGAACGTAGAAAAAAAATTTTCAATTGCTTTTTTTTTTTTTTTTTTTTTTTTTTCTTTCTTTTATGATATAAAATACATAAATATGTTATTACATGAAAATTATATTATTGAATAATAATAATGGAAAAAAATTATGACAGTTGAATATTTATTTTTAGCTCGTTTGTGATTATTCATTCATCAAATTACTCGTTCCTTTTTTTTTTTTTTCCTTTTTGGTTTCATCTGGTTTGATGCTTTATATAAAAAATCTTTCTGACTTTTTCTCACTTTCTTCGTCTTACACATACACACACACTCTCTCTCTATCTCTCGCTCGTACTATTTCTCTCTCGTCGTCACAATTTTTTTTTTTTTTTTTTTTTTTTTTTCTCCTACCTCTGTCATTTTCATGGTTTTCCATTTTGTTTAATTTTTAATTTCGCGCCATTTATAATAAAAGAGTCATGAATAAAAAGAAAAAAAAAAAGAAAAAAATGTTGAAACAAAAAATAAAGTAAAAATGAATAAAAATAAAATGAAAATGAACTGAGAAAACGACGTAGTAGCCCGGAGATTTTCTCAGTTTGGCCTTGGAGTCGTTAGCATTTTGCTTTGATTTTTTTACGAGACGTCTGACTATTCTCGTCCCATGAATTTGTAAACGAGTGAAATTAACGAATTAAAAAGGGAATAAGTGGTATGACGACGATGAGAACACTCGCGTCCATTCGTTTGTGGACGAGACAAGGGGTGGGGGGGGGGGGGGGGAGGGAGGGTCCCGACATTTTAAAAGGAATGAGAAAATTCTATAGGAAGTTGTGAATGTAAGTAGAAAAACGGTGTGAGACTAAATAAATGTTACACCATGTCCACCCCTTTAACTAACCCCCTTCTCCATCAAAAACAAATAAACAAACGCAAAAAAAAAAATAAAAAAAATAAAAAATAAAAAATGTATAATAAATAAAATGTCACAAGAACAAGAGTTACACTGTGTAATATCATTTTTTTCCCATGCTCCTCTACACCGCCCCATTTCCCTTATTTTATCACTCACTCTTTCTCATAATTCACTCGATTGATTTTTGTTTGTCAACCCTTCACTATTACGACCCATTAAAATCTTATTTTTCATAGATATATTTACATTTCGAGGGAGGAAAAAAAAAAAAATAAATAAATAAATAAATGAAAAAAATTTAAAAAAAAAAATATAAAGAAAATAAATTATATCGTGACTCGTGAATTTTTTATTGGTCTATAAATATATTTGCATGTATATGTATATATACACGGTTGTAGAGAAGGGGTTGGAGGGTGTAAAGTGGTAAAATAAGAAGTTTTGAGTTTGAAGCAAAATGTACAAAGTCACTACACCCCTCTTAATTTTTATTCATGCACCAACGAAATGGCAATTTTTCTCGGCATTAATGGGAGGACGGGGCTTTAAAATTGTCCGGTCAATTTCGTTGAGAATACGTGACAATTTTTTCAAGTGTATACAACTACTATTCACCAGTATACTCATTTATACATGTATATATATATCATTGAAGATTGGAATGAGTAAAGGGGTAATGGAAGGGAGTAAAAGAAAAAAATAAAGGGGTTGACATTGTGAGAGACGAAAAAACATTGAGGACGGGACGCATCGAATTTTTTTTTCACAATTTTACGACTATCTACTCATTTATTTATTTATATTTTTATTTTGTTCAATTCTCTTCTTTAAATTTTTATTTATAATTATCACTAATTTTTTTTTTTCTTTCTATTTCACTTTTATCTATCTCAATACACCGAAATATAAATTTTTCATCTATAACTCAATATTTTCTCTTCCTCTATCATCTTTACGTTTAAATGAATAAAATATTCATATAAAATCTACCATTTATAAATATATATTTTTCTAATAAATACACCGGACATTATTTTTTGCCAATACATAAAATCGATTATACACGATGTGGATGTAACACCATCGTCGATTGGATTTTGGTCTATCAATTGAGTTTTAGCCTACAACGCAGGAATAATCTTTACTGTCCCCCTGCCACAGCTTCATCACATATACGCATATATAAATACATACATCTATATACATCTATATATATATATATATATATATATTCATGTGTATGTAATATATAATCTCGTATCGCTTCCTCGCTCTCTTTACCATTGGAGCCCCTGATGTGTCGTGCGTTAGACTGGCACGAGCGCGCACATTGAGCTTTGGACACGCGGTTAGAGCATGCACGATATCACGCATTTAAATATTACATATATACTGGATGTACAAGTGAGAACGATATATAAATTATTCGAGAATGAGAAAGTGAGAAAAACCCAACTACGCGTGCACATGATGTGCAACGTGTGGATGGTGCATTTTACATTGCGCTGCAAATTCGTGCACGCATATATTATCGAACAATATTATACTATATACTGTGTATAATTAAATTGAAAAATTTTGTGAGAAAAAAAAAAAAAAGAGTATAAAATTTCCGTGTTTTTTTTTTTTACTATTTTATTTATTTATTTATTTATTTTATTTTATTTTTTATTTTTTTTTTTGACGCCACTGATTGCACCATATCGATGGTGTGATGGCAATGCGTTCATCCATTGGCCCACGAAATTCACCTCATCCTATAAATATTATTATCCCCGCTATCGGAATATTCTCTCTCTCTCCTTTTCCCCTTCCCACACACAGTCCAATTCTCACATAGAAGATGTGGACATTCACTGGACAATGGGATATATGAGAATGACTAAACCATCAGGGGAAAATGGTGTGGGCAACGATGAGCAAATAGAAGTGGAGAGAAATAGGTGAAGGGAGACGAAGGGTTCGGGGCAAAGTGCAGGGTGAATGTTGGGGTTTACCACCCTAACTTATTTGTCTACCAGTCTCTATTGAACAGCTATCGATATCGTACACTTGCATATATTATGTATATATGATTTTCATTCTCATTATATTTATTCAATGATATTCTCTTTGGCTTTTTGGTATAATTTAATTAATAATTCATTGTAACAAATACTCGAGACTCATCTACACATTTTTTTTTCTTGCATTTCGGTTTATCTCTCTAATTAGTATTGTAATGTACTGATAAATCATATGACTATAATCATATTGAATTTGTTCTATATTGAGTTTGATTATAAATTCAATATTTTTTTTTATAAATAATTTTTTATTTATTCTACTATTTCACTTTTATTAATTTGTCTATAGATGATTTTTTTTTTTCTCTTGTTTTTGTTATTTTTCAACAGAGAATAGAACGAACGTTTAATTTTTGATTGCAATCACAATCAAGTATTTATTGGAAAGAAAAAAAAAAAAAAATTATTTCTGATTGATTGTCATCCGAGAGATATCATTTAAGTCATCAATTAATTTTCATTTTCTCTATGCCTGTATTTATAAATATATATATTGTTGATGGATAAACTGTGTTTTTTTTTATTGAGCCAATTCAAAAGTTTTATATATAAATCGATGGTTTTACGGTGGAATAATTGATTTTATTGACATAATATAAATATATTATATATTTATTTATTTCAAAACTTTCACCCAATCATACATACATATACGTAAAATTTTGGTATTAAATTATTAAATTATTCATTCAATTATTGTGTCTATCTATATATTATTTTTCCAAATACAACGTATCAACTTTTATATTGATAAATATTGAAATAAAAAAAAAAATATATATATATTTACTTCTTGAGAGTGGGTAAAATAGAAATTTTCCTATTTTCTTTTTTACATATCAGTATCAATTATTGTATAAATACTGTATTGAACACAATGAAAATGTATGTAGCTGATGCAAATTGAATTAAGCTCAAAAATATTTGAAGTACCATATTCAGTCGTTTATTAAATCAGGTTATAATTATACCAACTAATTGCATTATAGTATATATATGTGAGTGTGTGTGTGTGTGTGTGTGTGTGTTGTGTGTCTGTTCGTAGATATAATGAGAATAATTAAATCTCAATATTGAATTTCTGGAGAGAAATCATCATGTATATATGTATATATTTATATATAAATCATCGTTGGGAAAAAATAAAAATATTAACTTTGATAATTCAAGTAATCAATTGATTATAATTATATACATAAATTATTAATAAACATTATTAATTATAGTGACAAGTATGAAGAATTTCACGTTAAATTTTTAATCAACAATAATTTTAGGATTATATTTGTACAGTTATGTTAGTAATTGATGTCTCATGACTTTGACAAACGATGATATAACTTTAAATTGCGTTTAAATACAAGGTCAAGTTGTTTTGAAATTCACTGTGTCTTGTGTTTATGAAGTTTCATCGATTTTTTATACATCTATATAAATACAATTGTCTTATAGTCTGTCAATTAAATCAACTACTACGTTTAATAGCCTATATATAATTTTACCTATATAAATTGTCTAGTTATTCAGGCATACACGAAACGTTTTGCCCTGATAAATTATATATATAATATATTAAGAGGTGATATAAAATAAAAACAAAAATATTTTTTCTTATTATTGTTATTATTATTATTATTATTTTAAGGGGGAGGGATAAATAAAATCAAAAATTGCGTTTTTAATAATTGAAATATCCACGTATTTAATCATCAATCAATATACACTTTCGTTAATTTTAAATTTTCCGTTCGAGTTTATTTTTTTCTTTTTTTTTTTTTCTTATGCTTTTTAATCAATCGTAGATTCTATGTATATATAGGGATTGACCCCTTGAAGACCAATATCTTCCAAGTGACTTAACCTCTCATTGAACTAATGAAATTCTTTTTAATCCAAATTTTCTCGTAGATATTTTTCCCATTTCCCAAATGAGATTGATTATCTCCAATAATTTATCTCAGATTAAAGATATAAATATATAAATATATAAATATATATACATAGGGTAGTCACATGACAAATATGAATAATTTAATTTTTAAATGTATAAATAATATTGACATTTGATGTAAAAAGGAAATTTATTATTCAATTCCCCCAAGTATATATATATATATATATATATATATATATAAATGATGTATTTGTTAATTTGTTTTTAATTATTTGAAATATAAAAACTTACCCGTATGAAGTCTCGTGTGTTGTTGCACATGGCTCAGTTGTTTGAACCTCCTGTCGCAGTAGCTACACTTGTATGGTTTTTCACCAGTGTGTACCCTGATGTGTTGCACCAATTGATGATTGCTCGAGAATGATTTTAAACATTGTTGACACTGATGTGGTTTTACTTCATTGCCAGTGATCATACCGCCTGGTCCGACGCCAACACCAAGTGAAGCAAGAGCGCCACCACCTGGTCTACCACCAAGTCCACCAGGACCAAAGTCCCGTGACTGTATTGCACTGTGCATCATGAAGACCTACGAAATAATTTATACAATATTTATACGATTAATATTATTTATAAACAAACATTCAAGTTGTAATCAATAATTTTTATATATTTTTATTTAACATAATAATTTTATTTTGACAGCTCGAACGATTAATTTTTTTTTTTTTCTTTTTCTCATGTATTCTCATGTTCTTCTCTACCTTCTACAGTACAAAATTATTTTATTTTATTTCTACATATATATATATATGTAACGTGTAAATGTGTGTATGAGTGTGTGATTAATCACTCTCAAGAATGTACGACTAAAATGAGAAGAGTGGAAGGCAAAAAAAAAAAAAAACAAACAAAAAAAAAGGGATAAAGAATTGAAAGGAAACAAGAAATAAATAAAATAAATAGAGAGTTTGTATTACTCGAAGCGGAACACGGACAATTTGTTGGTGAAATATAAAGAAAGAGAAAAACGTTTATAAACGTATGTGTATATATTTCTTCTTTTTCTTTATTTTATTTCACTTATCTTTTTTTTTTTTCTTTTCTTTCAGGGAAGGAGGCACAGGTGTTACACCCGCGCACGACGCTCAAAAGTCCATGGCAAAGAGAAAAGGGTTAAAACTAACGTCAGACCTCAAGCGAAAAAAATAAAGGAGAAGTAAAAAAAAAAGAAGAGGAAAAAAAAAAAAAGAAATAAATAAAGAAACGATTAAATGAGAGATAAAAAAAAAAAAAAAAAAAAAATGAAAAAATGAAAAAATGAAAACAAAATTGGAGAAAGAATAAAACGATGGTGAAATAAGTAGATAAGGTGCGTATATATGTAGACAGTGTAAAACAGAGTGAGACAGTTAGTGAAACACAAGAGGAAACAGCAGACGGAGAAATTAAAATAAGGCGTACTGAGACAGTGGATGGAGGGATGATGTAGAAGAAAACGGGGAAGAGTAAGAATTTTATTAAAATATGTTAAAACTGTAATTAAAATTGAAAAATCTCGTAAGAACTTTTGAAGAATTTTTTTGTTTTCATTTTTTTTTTTTTTTTTTTTTCGCTTTTATTTATTATTATAATTATTATTATTGTTATTATAATTATTTAGCTTATTGACATTGTTGTGAACATTGAGAATGAATTTTTTTCGTTGGATGGCATGAGATAAAACGGGTGGTGGATGGTCAGATGTAAAATTAAAAAAAATAGCGAGATGAAATTTAAATATATATATAGATGATGAGGAAAGTAAAGGACTTATAGGGCCGGGGGTGAGTTTGATAGGGAGAAGGTGGCGGTTAGAAAAGAGAATTGAAATTGTCACCAAGAGAGATATTCACAAGTTTCTTCTTCTTCGTCGCGTGTTAGTGTGAAAATTCTCTTGAGTCTCCTTTCTGACAATTATTATTATTACTTTTTTTTTCATTATTATTATTATTATTATTATTAATATTGTTATTATTATATATAGAATGAGAGTGAGCGGGAGAGAGAAAGCAGGAGAGAAATTAAAGAATAGGAAGGTTAAAGAAGAGTTAAATTTGACGTGGGACATCACTCGATTTTTAATCCGCGTGAGAATGAAGTATCTGCGTTCTGAATAATTTTCTTTTTATTATTAATTCTCCTACTTTGTTTTTTTTTTTTTTTTTAATTTTTTTTTTATTTCTTACATTGCAAGAAAAATATTTAGACAATTTAATACTCACAAAATCCATTTTTAATTTTTATTATTTGACACGTTGTCATTCGTATATTATTATATACAATAGAAATAATTGTAAATTCAACAATTTTTATTTCGCCATACTTTTTTTTTTTTCTACATCTTAAATTCATTCCATGACCACATAAACTCGTAAAGATTCGTGATCACTCATTAATCATATTTTTATCTTATATAAAAAAAAAAAAAAAAAAAAAAAAAAATGTTCAAACTCTCACAACCCCTTGATTTATCATAACCGGAGGTTGAAAGGAGAGAAACAAAAAAAATTCGCGACATTTTATTTATTTATCCTTTTTTTTTTTTCCCCACCAATATCAACGCAATCCAACGAAGACGAGAACAAAAAATATGTGTCTTTATATATATATATATATATATATATAAGTAAATTTATGTTCTAATACAGAGTATCCATGTATAAATAAGAAACTTGTTCAACCCTTTTTTTATTTAAGACCCCATCTCAAGTTGTAATTCATGATGTGCTCGAAGGTGGGCTTCATGATGTAGGTACACACAACGTTCAAACCATAGACAATACATAGATACATATACACATATACATACATACAGGTTAAATATAAAAAGGCACTGTCTCACCTGCTTGCCATATGCCCCTGAGGGAAGTTATATAGTAAGGAAGAAAGAAAAGACAGACCTGAGCCACTCTTTACATATACACATCTATAATATAAATACATTCTCACATACATTCATATATATATATATATATATATATATATATATTTAGTTGTCTTGCAAACTGAACTGACTCATGAACATGAACACACGTGTGACACATAAGTGAAACCACGCACCCACGCCTGGATTGTATCCGCCGCAAATATCACATATGTTGCATGACGATGAAGTGAAATGCAAAAATACATGTGTCCACTTGTTATTTTGTGTCATTGTCATTTTTATCTCTTATTACTGATGAAGAAAAAAAATAATAATAAATAATAATAATAAATATATATATATATTTTTTGGTTTAGTTTTCATTACAATTACCTGGGATGGTAATCGATGCGTGTGTTGATAAATTGGTGATACATAAGAGCTGTGAGTTGAATTGTGATTATTGTGAAAATATGGACTGTTTGAACGAATATTATTCGATGATGATGAAGACGATGATGGAGGTGGTGGAGGAGGTGGAGGTGGAGGAGGCTGTGGTGTATGATTTGATAATTGTGATGGAATAATAGTTGTTGTGATATTGGAATGTGGTGGTGTCCAACGGGAATCCAATATTCCATGATTTTCATTTGTCACACTATTATACATTTTATTGGATGAAATTTTTTTCAATCAATACAATTAAATAGAAATAAATCATGATTGTGATGTAAAAATAATTGTCGTTAAAAAATTATTTATCTATATTGTTATTTAATATTTTTTTTTTTTTTTTTTTGTTAATGTGTTAATTGATTTTTGTAGTACGGGTGAAAAATTATTTTATACAGTTAAATAGTTGATTTGATGTGTTAATGTTGTACATCACTGTATTATAAAAGTGACTTGAATATTATGCAATGAAAAATAGGAGCAAATGATTCTACGTGTATGTGTGAGTTGTCATTGCGTAATTCAGATACAATGGCCGCATGTATTGCTGCACTTGGGAACAAATACGTTATTTCAATTTCAAAAATAGAATTATCCACTGAACTATAATAAATTATAATTAAACTCGTTGCATGTAAATACAGTTTATCACTTAAGAAAAGAAGAAAAAAAAAAAATTAAAAAAAAAAAAAAGTATAAAAGAAGTTTATTAATATTTCACATTCATATTTTTCACGATGATTTCATTACTTTTTTTACTTTTTTTTTAATACAATAAAATGGCGTATGCACACATAGTCATATATATGTATACACGTATTATCAAATGATTTTAAATTCAAGTTTTCCGCACTCCTCAATTAATTTCTTACGCCAAAACGAACAAATGAATAACAAAAAAAAAAAATTTTTTTTTTTTTGCTTTTTTATCAATGAAAAAAAATTGTAAAAAATTCACGATAATAAAAATAAAATTGATCGAATAAATATTGGTGAATGCCGTCGTGTGTCTCACTGAGAGCAGCGTTGGCAAAACTAAAAGGAGAGGGGACGCACACAATTTTCTATCGTCAATTGAAAAAGAAAATCATAGGAGAAAAAGGGGGAAAAAAATGAAAAAAATGAAAAAAATAAAAAAAAATAATAAAATAAAAAGTAAATAATAAAAAAATAATAAAAAATATAAATGAATAAAAAAAGTGAAGAATCGCGCGAGATTCCGGTTAATGGGGAGAGGGAATTGTAATAATAATGGCGGCCAATGAAAATAACGATGTCACTATGTATCGTCCTAGGCCCAACATGTATCGCGCAATACTGATAACACGAAGAAAGACGCAGCGATTTTATAAAAATAAAAAAAATAAAATATATAAAAAAATCAGGAAAAATAAAAATAAAAAAAAAATCAATAAAAAAAAAATCAATAAATAAATAAATAAAAAAAATGGAAAAAAAAATCGCACTCTGAGATATCGATTAAATTAATACGCGACCAATTCCAATACTATCAGAGTTTATATACAACACCCACAATTATACACATACATATATAAATATACGTGTATGTGTAAATACAATATAAAATGCCAATAGAGATTGAGTGAGTGACGACAGTTAATAAACTATATGTATATAAATATATAACTAATAGAAAATATTCGCACCACATTCGGACTTCACTCCGTCTTTATCGCTTACTACATTCTTACTTTACAGTATATACTTTATGTATACATAAATACACACGTATATATATATATATATAAGTGTATGAATAGTGTGTAGCTTAACGGTGAGAGTTCCGCTATTCGAAAACCCATCGACGCGCAGCGACTGTTACACTCATCCAGAATTTTTCCAGCGAATGAATTGACTCAGAGCTCAGACTGGAGCTAGACAGTATTGCAAGTATATACCTATTAGCTATATATACATACCCATATACATAAATGCATATATATATATATATGTACATATATTTATGTAGACAATTATTGGAGTTTATAAAGATCATTCGAATTACACGTCCTTCTAATTTCTAACTCGATGCTATTATAATTACCCACATAAATTATCATTCATAATTATCATTATCATAATTTATATAATAAAAAGATAAACAAAAAAAAATTTTTTTTAAATATATAATTATAGTTAATTAAATGTATCCATGAATATTTACAATATTTGTCACAATTTCCGCAATACAGTTCATAAGTTATCAATATTTTACTGTATTTAATAATCAGTGGAATTATTTTTCTTCCTTTTCTCTGTATGCGTATATTTTTCTATACATATATTTTTTTTAATTTTTCGTCATGTAAAATCAATGATTACTTGAAATATGTATTATTTCCATTAATAAAAACGTGTAAAAAAATTCTCAATTGTACATACCATTGATATTGGAGTAGGGATTGTGGGTGGAGTAATTTGTGTATTTTTACTGTGGAATGTCAAATGGGAATGTATGTGGATATTTTTTATGGCAGGTATTATCAGTTGGCACGTTACATTAGGCTTGAGCTCGGTTTCATGTTCAGTCGCGTAGCATCTTCTTCCTTCCTCCCTCGTTCTCACTCTTTCTCACTCTATAAACCCCCAATATAAACTTAAAATTGTATACAGAAATAATTTATCCTGAATATTTCATACTATTCCACCCGTTCATTTTTTCAATATATATTAAAAACAAAGAAACAAATTCATCTATATTTATACTTGACTTTATTATTTATTTTATATTTTATTTTTCTATCTTTTTCATTTCATGACGCACTCAATCCCATATAAACTTTATAATCCCTGATTATAAATTTCTTTCATGACAATGAGATACTACATCTCTATCCCTCCCCATTATGAATAGTATCAAACGTGTACAATAAGGGAAAAAAAAAAAATAAAAAATAATAAACACAAAATATAATCCATAACTTTGTTAGTGTCAACTAATGACTCGGATTGAATTGTCGTTATTGCAAGTATCGGAAATTCGTGGTGTGAAATAGACTATAATATTTCAAAGAATAAAATAATAATATAAAAAATATATGTATCAATAACTGACCACAGTTAACAAAGTGGATGAGTCTTGAAAGTGTAAAAAAAAAAAAATAAATAATATCTTGAAGGGAGATATTTAAAAAATAAAAATAAAAATCGAATTAATACCGCACATTTATCGTGTATATGTACATATGTATACGCATATTTATATATATATATTTTTTTCTTTTTATTTGAATCGACAGTGAAATAAAACATGGAGAATAGAAAAAAAATTAGTGCCTCGAGTTGTGCAAAGATTGCGTTGGAGTTTGGCATCTTGGAAGAAAAGAGGGTGAGATATTTTTATATTTATTTATATATATAATTGTAGATGAGGTTGGGAGAGACAGAGTAGTAGTGAAGAAGGAGGTAAAAGAATGGTAATAAAATAAGAGATGGGGGCGCGCGGTCGGTGGAAAAATATAAGCGAACATAACGAAAGAAACAAATAAAAGTATGGACTGAGCTTCTTTCTTTCTTTCTCTCAGTTATGCTGTATCCATCGTGTATATTTGTTATACACAGTATGCGCAATGAAATAAGCGGGGGAGAGAGCGAGAAAAAGAACAAGTGCGCGACACGACAAGGAAAGAAAAAGAGAGTAGAGATGGAGGATGGAAAAATAAAAGTCTGACAGGCCTTGGCTGCTGCAGTTGCGTTGGGCCGCGTTGCCAAGTCTCATTTGTTTATCGCTGAAGATGCTCGAGAGAGTCTTGAGAGAGATAATATAGATATTTTTATATATATATATATATATATGTATTAGTTTCTTATTCTTATTCTTACATGGAGCTTATATAGTTTGCCGCGAGTGTACGTCTACGGAATTTTTCGGTAATTTCCGGGATATAAATCAATCTCAATGATTTTACGGTTGAAAAAAAAAAAAAATAAATAAATAATAATAATGAAAAAAAAAAAAAATTATATTCTGAAATAAAATAAATAATACATTTGTATGGAATGCAACGATTCAGTGTCATGTATACACATTTATGCATACAATGTAAATCGAAGAAACAAAAAAAAATTATATATTTCAATTAGCAATCAAAACACAAATGATAATAATAAAATAGAAAGGGATGATCATATATAATCGAATTGGCCATTATATATTGATATAAAAATAGTACGTTGTCCTCTACACATATATTTAATATATAAATGTATGTATATATATCGCGAATCCGGAATATTTCGTGACTTAAAGGTATTAGAACCCCCCACATGACTCGTTCGACTTTTGTTATAAACCCAATATTCATATTTATGTGCATATACGTGCCTTCTTCACACGAATATACATACATATATAAATATATATATATATATGTACATGTAAGAATTACATATGTATAAATATATATATAAGAGATATGTGAACATGTGCGTGCACTTAACCCTCTATTTTTGTTTTTTTTTCTTCTTTTTTTTTTTGTCTTATAAAGGAGCGCAGCGTGCACGTATGCATATACATCTTATCCTATTCTCCACTTTATACAAATTGAGGAAGCGAAACAAAAGCTGAACGACGAATCGCGCGCCAGTCCCGAACCTATACCAAACAACTTCTGGACTGGTTTTAGTCCTTATACCATATCAATACTAGTTTATTTCTTTCTTTGTCGCTTTAATATTCCTCTTTCTCATCGTATACTACGTTGATATACACACGCAATACCCATTTCCGCGTTCTTAAGGGAAAAGAGAATACAACGGGACATGTGTGATGTGACTTCTGGATCTGGGCTACATATATATATATATATATATATATATATTTATTTATATGTATACGATAAATGCGATTTACATTCGCGTGTGTCGCGTGAGAGCGTGTCCGTTCACGTGCCGCTTTGGTGTATCTTTCTTTGGTCATTATTATTTCTCCTCATCACGATATATCTTCATTAACAAAAAGAAAAAATACGAATGAAAAAAAAAAATAGAAATAAAAAACAACGTAGAGAAACAACAAAAAATAAATAAATAAATAATTATTATTATATGAGATAAAAAGTGATTGTAAGTTTTGAAGTAAAAGCCAATTATTTTTTGTCAATATTAAATTGAGTTGAAAAATGTGAGAGATATAAAAATTTTTTATTTCACTGTAATCCTTTGTGTACTTATTTATTTAAATTTGTATGTATATGAGCATTAATTCCAATTTTTTTTCTCGCTTTTCGTTTTTTCTTTCTTTTCTTTTCTTTTCATCAAATTAATATATTCAGTTGAATTATCAATAAGTCATTGATTTCATACTAAATTAAAATGACAAAAAAAAAAAAAGTTGTATTTATGAATTTAAAATAATAATTTAAAAATATTAAATTATAATTTATATAAATTTTTACAATCAAATATAAAATTTTTCATTTAAAAGAATCATAAAAATTATGGATTATCAACATATATATATAGATTCGCATGTATATGTGAAAAAAAAAAAAAAAAATTAATATTTCATATGCAATATGACATATGTTATATGTTAAATATAGATAGGATATTGCACTCACATTCTTAATCGATTTCCATCTAAATATATATTCATGGTCAAAGTACAATGAATGATAAGTACAAAGAGAGAGGAAAAGAAGAATAAAAAAATGTTAAAAAAATTTTTCTTCAATTCATTTGACTTGAGAATAAATTTTTCCCTTTACTTTTTTTTTTTTTTTTTCTTTTTTTTTTACTCCACGTCATTCTCGTGATGCGAATAAATAAATAAATAAATAAATAAATAAATGAATAAATAAATAAATATATTTATTCCACGTGGAATTGCATGAGTTACAAATATAAAATCATCAATTGAACAAAAAAAATACTAGTAATAAATATAACAATAAAATCAAACAAAAAAATATCGATATAATGATACATTTGTCAAAATAAAGGGGAAAAAAAAAAAAATAATAAAAAATAACACGAAGAAATTGATGATAAACATCTAATTATTTCTATATATCTCCCATTCATTTATCTCCCGTTAGCAATAGATCTCTTTGTTGTTACTGTTGGATAATTTGTATACACTTTGTCACGTAGTGCAACGTATAAGTACACACATCGTGAGAGGTATAGCAAACGGTAGATAGGAATAAAGAGAGTGTATGTGTATATGTGTATGAGTGTGTGTGCATGAGAGAGAGAGAGAGAGGGAGAAAGGTAATAAGGGGTCCCCCGCCTGGTGGCAGTAACCTTGTGGGTCTTTCGCGTCACAGACACTTTTATTTTATTTTTTTCTTTCTTTATTTTTTTTTGTTTATTTATTTATTTATTTTTTTTTTTTATCATATCAAATGTGTATGCTAACAGCCGCAGAGACGACGCGACAAGCGTTTATATATAAATATATATATATATATGTGTTTTAAATAATTTTTAATTCTCTGATTTTGTTTTTTTTTGTTTTTTTTTTTGTATTTATTTAATTCTTTTCCTCTCTATTTGTATATAATGTTATTGATGTAAATTGCATATTTATTATATTCACTGAATTATTCATATTTTATTATCATTGGAATTATTAATGAGAAAAAAAAAAAAATAATAATAAATAAATAATGATATACTGTATATTGTCAGTGGTCAGTTTTTTTTTTTTTCATGTATATATATTTGCATTGATACTGTTTACAGTCTGCTATATAAATCATTATAATCATAATCATTTGTATCATTCTTTCTTTATTTTTATTTTCTCTTGCACGTTCGTTCCCATTTTTTGTTCCCATCTTCGGACGTGATTCAATCTCTTTCCAGAACGATTAACTATATATATATATATATATAAATGCATGTAAACACATTTATATACACGGTGGAATACTATGCTTGATAGATATTATTCAAGCATCGTGTAAACACGTGTTTCCGTATTACGAAATAAAATAAAATAATTGGATTAACTTATAAAATTGAGAAAAAAAAGGAAAAAAAAAAAAAAAATATTTATTGATATCATCGATATTTGAAGTTAATTCAAATTAATTACTTATTTTTTTATTTTTTATTTTTTTCATTATTGGCGACCTTGACCAAGTGACACCAAATAAAGTCTCAATATACCATGACCCTGAATAATATTCAACTGTCAATAATACAAATATATATATATATATATATATATATATACACATACGTATTAAATTATAAAATGAAAAAATTATTATTGAAGAAAAATAATCGCGAGCTCCAACCAACTATTGATTTTGCCTTGGAAAAAAAAAAAAAAAATTTAATAACAATAATAATAATAAATAAGATCATTGACCCACGAGGCCATTGCGTTAACTGCAAAAGTAAATGAGTATATATATGTGAATATGTATATATTGGGAATTTCAAAGAGTGTGGAAGACAGAGAATCAGTAAAAAAAAAAAAAAAAAAAAAAAAAAAGATAGGGATGAAAGTAGTGGGGATGAAGTAACAAAATCTCGGGGCGACTGAACGATAGGAAAAAAGAAGGCCGCGAGGCCGGTCTGATAATCTTTAATTTATTTTAATGACACCGAGGCGTGACTCGGCCGCAGTGTGGTATATACAACGTGCGGCCGTTATAAGAAGAAAAGAGACGACGATATACGGCTTTAGGAGAATGCCGATGTCGACGCCACCGCGTGTTTGTCGGAGGTCAGGTTCACCGTGCGTCACATTTGTATTTTTTTTTCAACGCATAACAGTCAAAAAAATACAAAAAAAAAAAAAAAACAAAAAAATAATAACAATATATATACACATTTATTATAAAACAAAATTATCATTGAATAATAAATCATTTGTGTATGACAAATTATATTCATTCACCCATTCGTGTTAGTATTTTTTTTTTTTTTTTTTTTTTTTTTTTTTTTCGCCATGACACGCATGAATATATATAATTTTTTTTTTTCCCCCTTATATCTCTACCTTGAAAATATCTTGAGATATTTTTTTTTTTTATGTGAGTACGAGGAGAAAAAAAATATTCTGTCCGTTATTATTATTATTATTATTATTATTATTATTATTATTATTATTATTATTGAGGAGATGCATATATATATAGATATATTTTTATAGAATAGAGTGTGAAGATCGGTCGAGGGCGGCAGACCTCTCACGGTCGCGAGAGGTCTGCACATGTATATAAAGATAGGTTGGATGTAGCAGTGAGACACGACGACGGTCAAGAGAAAGAAAGAGCGAGGTAGGGAGCAAGGGGAATAAGAGGAGACGATACGAGAGGAATGAGCGCGCGCGTTGGATGCTGCATCTTGCATATATGTATGTTTTATGTCAGCGTGTATTCTGCATTTGCGCCGTTGCCACGTCCACCCGCTTTCTCACTTTTTCTCGCTCTCTTTCACGCTTTTTCTCTTTGCTCCCTCCTTTTTCTTCATCCTACACTTCTTTCGTTCTTTCTTTTCTTGCCTCGGATTTGCCTCCTCCTTTTTTTTTTTTTTTTTTTTTTTATTTTTCTCTTCTACTCTCTCCTCTCGTCCTCCCACTCTCTTTTTCTCATACTCTCGCATCTCATCTTCTTTTTTTTTTTTTTTTTGTTCATCTCACTTTATCCTTTTTTTATTTATTTATTTTTTTTTTTTTCTCTCCCTCACTATGTATATATATACATATGTATGGACCCTGCCTACACTCTTGACATCTCTCGCGGGAATATAAAGTCATTGAACTCGAAAAAAAGATGGCCGTGCGGGAGAGAAAATAAAAAAAAATGTAAACGAGTATA